>VDFB02268119.1:0-27799 GCA_007258455.2 Sequoia sempervirens | reverse complement strand
AATTTTAACTTTTACATTAAAAATTACAAGTAACACCAAACTTAGAAAGCTAAAAATTAATGAAACCTATTAAAAAGGTAAAAGATCAATTCATAATTTTTAATTTTTTAATATTGAAAAAATAATTATATTTATTAAAAAATTATTATATATATATTTATATATAAAATAATTATTAAAATAAATTTAACTTTAAATTTAAAAAATATTTGAACATATAATTCATTATTTATATATTATATTTATTATAAGAAATCTAAAAAATCTATGTGAAAATTTTTAAAGAAAAAAAAATGCATTCTTATCCTACCTTTCCCTACTTTAAAGCTAAGATTGGATAAGAGTGTAGTTGTTTTTCTTTAATTATATATTATATTTTTTAATATTTTAGAAAATTTGAAGGTTGAGATCATTTCAATCATCTTGCATCCTTCTCTGTAACTTTCAACCATTTATTTTCAAAAGCAGGTCATCTACTTCATATAAGGAATGCCTTCGGCGTAATAATATATTATGAAATGCATTTTTTGAGATCAGGAAAGTTGTAGAGATGTATAATGGGTCCGCAGAATTTGGATGGTTTTCAATATTTTAAACAATTGTTTTTTTTCTAAATAAACAATTTGACAACTTTTAGAATCTATCACATGGGTCTTCTCCTATTGTCAAAGGAGCACTCTTTTGGAGGTAGTTCAACACTTCTTATGCAATACCCCTCATGTTACTGCTTGATTCTTGACATTCTCTGTGGTTTTTGTTTGGCACATTGTGGTTTTGATGGTACTGTTGATATCATGTTGTGGTAGCTTAGACTGTTACTGATTATATACTCTTATGATGCCATGGATATTATGATGATATTTTATTATGATCATTTGATGAAATTATTTGGAATTCAGTAGACTAGAAAATAGTAATTGATGATATTAATGCAAATTAATGTAAATTTATAATGCTTTATATGATGATATGTTTTGGTGAGGGGACAGGTAGCATCACTCATTCGCGAGCGCCCTGCTACACTGTGAATCCTTCTCACAATGCTGTGTAATTGATTATATGTATGTATATTGTATATCACCTTGTTGGATGTAGGCTTTGCAGGAATAAGACTCGATTCCACCTATTTCGATAGGTCTGGGCGAGCAGTGAACCAACCCAATGGCAGGAAGTTGAATAAAGGTGACATGAAAGTAACTCCGTTCCAAGGTGTCAACAGTCTTGTACCTTCTTAGTTTGTGCGTCTTGGCCATAGTCATTGTGTTGTTGCATTGGTCTTTGTATATCATTGCGATTTTGTGATTTATCTAATGTGGTGTATGGTTTATTGTTGTGACTTAAATAATTAAACAATTAATAAAATAAAAACATAAAATAGTAAATAAATAAAGCAATAGATAAATATTAGTAATAGTGGTAAAATATTACATTTATTTTAATCTTACAAATGGTTGTTTTTAATTATTTTACTGTGCATATAATTATTTAATTTGTTTGAGGAAATGATAAATAAATAAACAAAATAAAAAAGAGTTCAATCTTTTGTGGATTTGAATGTAATTAAATTTCAATTTTTGGAGAAGTAACTTTTGGTATTCGCTGGAAGAGGAAGTGGAAGAGACTTCTTGTGTGAGTTTTTATTTAGAGGATTTTTGTGTTGCATTCTCTTTCCAACAGATTTTAGAGAAATCTGGCAATCAATTTTTCTGTTATGGTGTTGCATTCCTTTATTATTCTGAGAATTCATTGAGAAATAAAATTTGAGTTGAGGGAGGATCTCGGAGCTGCTGCTGAAACATTCGTTGGCGGAGGATTGGATCGACAAAAAGGGATAGAGCTTCTACAGATCTTCTTCAAACACAGGACGCCAGGTTCCTTTCTTATTTATTTGTTGTAGCATTAAATAAAATAGCAATTGATTGGAATTGTTTCGCTGTGTATGGAAATTTATCTGGGGATTGGGATTGTTATTTATTAAAATGAAATTTCTGTGGGGTTCTGGGCTGTTGTTTTGAAAAGGGATTTTGGTTGAAATCTGGAAATGAACAGTAGTTCTGTTGTTTCATTTTTTGTTTAAAAATAAAATATACATATATGTTAAAAGACAATTTCCTTTCCATGAATTTTTGGGATTATGATATTCTTGATATGCATGTATGTTATAAAATATTTCTCTTGTTCAGAGAACAGTGATTATTTTTCCCTGATTTCGAAATGCTCAGATTCCTGTATATATATATATATACACATATATATATATATATATTAGATATATAAATATATATATATATATACACATATATATATTTATACATATGTAAAATATTGAATGAAAATCAAAATTTATTGAAACTCGTTTTTCCCCGTCGGCACTGTTCGAAATATTATGTTTTGGTATTTTATTGTGGCTGTGTGGTGGTGGATTTGACGCGGTATTACCACCACTGCTTGATGTTGTACCTTGTGTGACGGTCTGCGGTATCCCGCGGCGATCGTGGAAGCGCCCATGGCGATCCGTGGGCGCCCATTATCCCATTCCTTTCCATCTCTCTATTTATTTTAATTTCATTCTATTTAAATCTTATACAAATTTTATTTTTATAATATATATATATATATATATATATATATATATATATATATAAAATGTATATATATATATATATATATATATGTATATATATATATATAATATAGATGTATATATATATTTATATATATGTATATATATATATTTATATATATATATTTAGTAATTTATTTATTCTGATTCCTCTGATTTAACTAATGCTGTATTATTTATTTTTGTAAAAAAATATATTCTGTTTCTTTTTCTGTTTAAAATAAAACAGAATCTGGTATAATGGAAATAATAATAATAATAATAGAAAAAAATCTTTTGTTTATCAGTATTTTTGATTTATTAAATTACCAATTTAAGAGGATAAGTTAATAGAAAAATCAATTACGAATATATGACAACATTGTTTATTTAATTCTTGTTTTAGTGGGAATATTTTTTGGAAATAGAATTTATTATGAAAGTAAATAAGTTGTTTTTTTATTTTTATTTTTATGAAATTTCATCTTGTAGAATTATTGGGTTCGGGACATGGTTAGTTCATTGATGTGGGAACCCTTTTTGTGTTAATACCCTAGTCTTCCAGAGGATGATGATTTTGTTGAATCTATACCTTTTCATCTTGATTTCTGCTGAGTTATGTTTTATAAATGGGGTGTACCGAATTATGAGATTATGTTATGATATTTAATTTGCGAGATGGGTTATGCCTCGTGTATTGTTTTGTTGTTGTATTTCGATGTTCATGATTGGAATGGTACAACCCCTTGTTCTTTTGATTTTTGGATGGGTCTCTAGGGAGAGTGGCTCCTCGTGGGGGCCGGCGCCCCGTTTAAGGGGAAGGGCTCAGGATAACCCACGAGTGAGTTGTAAACAAGTGAAAACCTAATAATTAACTTAGGAGGGTTGGGTAGTAATATCATTATAAGATTTAAAAAAAAAGGATGCCTTGTCTTCATTAGTGCTTCCGCAGACTAATGGAAGGCTGAGAAGGCCATGGTCGGCAAGGTCGTGACCTCGTCCTCACGAGAGGTTTATGGCTCCGCATTAGTCACCCTATGGACCGGCACCTCCAGTTGGGAGGAAGGGCACAGGATAGCCATAGATGGGGGCCGACGCCTCCAGTTGGGAGGAAGAGCACAAGATAACCCATGTAGGACTATGCGATGACACTCTCCCGTAGTTGCCCATGTGTTTTATTTTATTGTGTTCCTCTGGAAGTAGGTTATGGGAGTTGGTTTAGATTGTTGTTTGAATTGATTTAAATTGATTTATGATTATAGTTTTAATATATCTTTAGTATGCTTTGTGGTCTTGTATGATCTCATTTATATTTGATTTATGATCTTGTATCTTTATGGTACTGTGATATGATGTTATTGTTGTTCATTATAATTTGGAGTATTGTGTTATGGTTCTATGTTGGTACTTCTTGTATGTTTGTACTTTTGTTGTCAGTCTTGGTCGGAGTTACTTCTCTGTCACCTCTTAGCACGGGAGTGGTCAGGTGGAACGTGCTCCGCACACCGTTGGGTTCCCCATCAGCGTTCGTTGGCTTCAGTCTCATCCAATTGAAGATTTGTTCCAGATGATCTCCTTATACTTTGATAATCTTGTATATTGTATTCTTCCCACATGTTGGGGATCTTGATGTAACTATATTGATATGATGTAAAATTTGAAGGATGTTGTAATGTAATTACCTACCTTGTAATTTTATTTGGCTATGTAATTTCTCATGGTTTTATCTTGTGATGGAATCTATGTATATATATATCTAATGTTGTCATTTATAGTTCCTTTTGATATTTTATGAGTTGATGTTTAGTAATGTCCTTTTCGATGTGACCTCGTGTGCCCCAAAGAACATAGTTGATTATGTTGTTTGTAATGGAATGAAATGAAGTATATGTGTATGTATATGACCAGTTAATATTTAGTATGTCGATTATTTGTTTTGCTTTAAAAAAAAAATATTTGCGTTCTTTAGTTGTTTGTTCTTTGGGGCTTGCACGGCGGGCGTTACATCTTAAATCTTGGGTAGATATATTTAAACCCTCAATTGTTGGATCAACCACCTATAATGGATCCATCGTGTGTTGTTTGGTTAAGGATGGTTTTTGTGGATCACTCTATTCTTAGGATGAATATTTCTCTCATTAGAAGGTTTTCCAAGCATCACATGCATATCAATCTTGTCCACAAGTGGGTTGCAATGAAATGCAAGACCTATGGCAACAATGAGGCTAATGCCCAACTAAAAGGGTTCTAACTATTTTCTTTTTTCTCTAAAGGAAGATTGTTTAAAGATTTTGGTTGGAGGCTTGTGGTTTTTAGGTAAGGAAATTGCCTCCCTTTGTAGGTGAAAAATAGGGTTTGATCCTAATGTTGATCTTTGCATGGTGGCGTCGAATTGGTTTAAACTTCTAAGGTCACCCTTGGAGTACTCAGATGATCAAATCATAGCTAGAATCGAAAAAAAAAATTGGACAATTCTTGGGTATGGACAATGCCACTAGATTGAAGTGAAGGATGATTTTCACTTGCTTTTGTGTCAATGCTTTGATAAATAAATGACTTCCAACTTCCATTATCTTGGCATCTAAGCTAGGGTGAAAAACCCAACAAATCTAGTATGAGAATGTTGCCCTTTACTACTAAAATTGCTCCAGATCTAGTCATTTAATTAATAGATGCCTAAACCTATATGTGGATGACAGAGCAAAGACGCCTCTTATAGAAGTTTAGGATGTTGCCCCCTGCAAAATTGAAATAGCTTTAGAATTAGCAGGGGAAATATTTCCTTGATAGATAAAATATTTCTTGGAAACAACTCTTATATCCCTTCATTCTTGGTATTAGGCCATGATAATTCTAAAAATCAAGCCAAGGAGAGTGATCCTAATGTTCTTGTTGGTGAAATCACAAATGAGAGCATGAGGCAAGTCAATATTCTTATATAACCTACTCCTCATTCCATTAAGGTTCATGTGGATACTAATATCTAGCTTGATCTAAGAACCAATGGTGTTACTCTTAAAGCAAATGCATTAAAGGAAAATTATTCATAGGAGAAAAGTGATAGGAGGGGATATGCATGGAAATGGGGGACCAAAAAGGGGTTAAAAATGGCGATTTCTTCTTCTTGTGAAATCAATAAAAATTGATCTTGGATGAGAAATTAAAGATAACCATGCTCAAAATTTGAAGACAAAACAAGAACAAGAGTCATAGTGCTCACAATCTACTTTCTAAACTACTAGTTTTTCTAAAAAAATAGTGGAGATTAAGAGGTTCAAATAGGGGAAGCACACAAAGTGCTCTTATTATTGTCATAAAACCCTAATATGACATTTGCTATGCCCCCCCTAAAATGTTGACCTTTTAAAAATATTTCAAAAATTGCTTCAATGGAAAATTAGCTGATATCATTTAGTTTATGGTTGATATTTAATCAAATTTTTTATTATTAATTTTCAAAGTGGACACATCTTGAAAAACAAAAAGTAGAGCGTGTTGGGGTATTTTTTAGGAAACCTGTCAAAAATCATTTTTTGAATGTGTATAGAATTGAGTGTAGAATGTGTGTACATATCAACAAATGGTCCATCCTTAGAGGGGATGCATTTGACAATGGCAGATAAGGGAGGAGTGTGGGTGTACTACGAGCTTGGGCATGGGCCTGTTGCAACTTGCATTGCCCCTTTAGCTAATGTTGTTGGGATTAAGGCGTCTCAACCTTAGAAAGTACCATGTTGAAATAATTAATTTATTTTCCCCTATGTTGCTAATTTAATGTATTAAATTCAAAAATATAAGTTTCCAAATTGCTAAGGCACTTTGTGGGACCCAATGATTAGTTGGCTTCCTACATGTAATTTGCAAAGTGTGAGAATGTAACACTTGTCACCTAAGTGATCCTTTGGGAAGAGGCAAATGTTTATACCTCTTAAATGTGCACCATGGTGACATGTGGCATTCTAATTTGGAAGTTAGCACTTGGTGAGACCTATTAGTGAGCACATTCCTTCTTTGGAGAGAGGGAAGAAACAAAGTGTGACACTTGTCACCTAGGTGCCCAATGTAGCATTATGCATTATGTTTTATTCAATGATGTGTACGTTGATTCCATGTGCCATTGGTTTGAGGAGTTAACTCATGCTCATAAAGGAATGTTGCTAAACATAGACTGAGTTGTTAGTGGGAGTGACTAGGAGTCAAAGCTAAGATATTTTGGCAATGGAGCTATATTTTCTCTATGGGTATGTCTTGCATGTGAGGTTACTTTCTTTTTGGGAGTTGCATGCCTTGTATGTTGTTGTATGTTGAGTTGGTTACTTTTCGGGTCACTTGGAGCTTGTGCATGTTGTCGGTTTTAGTTTGCATGGATGCAGAGACTATGGGAATGACACATGGAAATATTGGGTGCCCATGTACGAGTGTAATAAATTTGTTAATGCCTTAGTGCATTGTGAGAGAATATATTGTAACTTTCTGAGATTTCATTATGCTACTTGATTCATTCTAGACTTTGTATCACAGTGTAGTAACACGTGCAAGAGCATAGACTTTGGAAGTTGTATTGTAATTTATTTTTACTATAGTACAATTGGTTTGTGCTTTGGTGTGTGGATTTTTTCTTGAAAGGGTTTCCATATAAAATCTGTGTGTTATGGTTTATGAGTTTAAATCTTAAAATTAATTTATGAGTGTGCATCTAAACTATAATAGTTAACTTGATTTTTTTGTTTTCTTTTGGAACCCTCTCTTGCTTCTAGATTTGTGTTTGGAAGTTGTTTCCACACCCAAATTTCCTTTCAATTGGTATCAAAGCCTGAGCAACTTTGTTCTCATTGTTGGGTTGAAGGGTTTTTTATATTGGTCTTAGTTTCAGTGGGGCTTTGTAAGAAAAGATTTTGTAATATTATTGCGGGATATAGATGGCAAGCACATCCGAAAGAAAAGAGATGGAGAAATTTAATGACAACAATTTTGAGTTTTAAAAATTCAAAATGGAGTATATGCTCATAGATAGAGATCTATATAGGTTGCTATATTCAGTACAAAACTAGTAGCAACCTCCCAAGAAGATTGAAATCTAATGGATTAGAAAGCCAAGGGTCTGATTAGACTCTATTTGGTTGGTTTCATTTTTTTGAATGTCCATGAAGAGAAGACTACAACAAGTCTTTCAAAGAAAATTGGAGACATTTATCAAGGAAAATCCCTAGTAAATAAGTTATTCCTGCAAAATAAGCTATATTCTCTGAAGATGGAGGAAGGAAGATCCATTGTAGACCAATTGAATGATTTTAACATGGTTGTTTCTTAGTTGGGTTCAGTTGGTGTGAAAATAGAGGATGAAGACCATCAGATGCTCTTGTTATGTTCTTCATTAGACTCATGGGATCACTTGGTGATGGCTATCAAAAGCACAACAACCACTTTAAAGATGGATGATGTGGTTGCTTTGTTGTTGTTAGAAGAGATGCATAAGAAGTCTTCTGAGATGGCTAAGGAGGCCCTTGTTGTTCTTGGAAGGTCAAACGAGAAATACAAGAATAAGGAAATAAATTCTAAGTCCAAGTCTTTGAGGAGATATAAATCTCTTGGTACAAAGTCCAAGGAAAAATGTTGGCACTGCAAAAAATTTGGTCATTTTGATGAAGATTGTAAGGAGGAAATAAAATAAAAATAAGTCTTTCTCCGATTCTGAATCTGATAAATCCTCTCAAGATGATGCAAATGCTTTTGTCACTACCTTGGAAACACATGAATCAAAAGATGTGTGGTTGATAGACTCAGAAACCTCTTTCCACATGACCTCTCTTAGAGGTTGGTTCTCAAAGTATGAGGAGTATGATGGTGAGAAGGTGTATCTAGGTGATGACTCTCATTTGAATATTGTTGACCATGGAAGAGTTAAGATTCAATTCATTGATGGTAGAGTGAAGGGATTTTATGGTGTCTTTCATATCCCTAGTTTGACACAAAACCTACTTTTAGTAAGTTGAGTGATGTGGGTGTTTATGTTTTTTTCTCAAGTTGTGGATATAAGATGACTAGAGGTTCTATTGTGCTTGCTAAGGGTGTTTTGATTGGAACCTTGTATAAGCTAGATGCATGTATGGTTCAATTAAATAGTTCTTCAGTGGAGTCCAAGAAGAGGGCTTTGGTTTCTTCATCCTCATCATTAGATTGAGTGGAGAAGAAAACTATGGTTCCTACATTTGATGGTCATTCTTTCTGGGTACCTAAGGGTGCCAATGCTTTGGAGATGAAACTCCCAATCATGAAATACAATGTTATGGCACCAAAAATTGGCCATATTGGTGAAAAGGGTATTAGTTCCCTAAAAAATAAGAGCCTTGTTGAAGGCCTTAATGATTGTAATCTTGAGTTTGTTTTTTGTGAACATTGTCTATATGGAAAACAACATTGTGTTTCTATTTATTCTAGTTCTCATAAGCATTTTGGGGTATTGGATTATATTCATGCAGATATTTTTGTTCCTCTTAATGTTCCTTCATTATCTAGATTTGTGTATTTTTTGTCGTCCATAGATGAATATAGTAGGAAATTTGTATATTTCCTCATAAGTAAATATGAAGTTTTCAATTAGTTTAAGGAATTAAAATCCTTTGTTGAAAACTAGATTGGTAGGAAAATTAAGTGCTTGAGGATGAATAATGGTGGTGAGTTTTGTTCCACAAAATTTGATAGGTTTTGTAAGGACCATGGGATTGAGAGACACAAGACAACTCCATCCACCCCATAACAAAATGGAGTTACAAAGAGGATGAATATAACAGTGATGGAGAGGGCTAGGAGTATGCTGAGTGGTGTTGTCCTTGAATAGAATTTCTAGGCTAAAGTTGTAGCAACCACATGTTTTTAATTAACAGATCTCCTACTTTGATGCTTGTTGAAAAGACACCCATGGAGGTGTGGAATTGGAAGAATCACTGAATGAGACATCTCAAAGTCTTTGGTTGTGAGGCATATGTTCATGTGCCTAGTGTGAAGAGATATAACTGGAGAAAAAGGAAGTGAACTGTATCTTCATCAGCTATGGTGTTGGTTTGAAAGGGTACAAGCTTTGGAATCTAGTTGCAAAGAAGGTGCTCTATAGAATAAGTGTGATCTTCCATGATCTGAAACCTTCCATAATTGATCTACAACCAAAGAAGGAAGAGAAGCAAAAAGAGATAGTTCAAGTTCTACCTACTCTCAAAGAAAGATGAACTACGTACTCTTGGTGAACTTGATGATGAGGAGAGCTCAAGAAACTTTGAAATATCTAAAAAGAGCAAGAACCTCAACCTCAACAATTGAGGTCTACACGTGTTAAAGCAAAAACTAGATAGATTTGGGTATTCACCATTGGATTCCAGTTGCATATTTGCTTTGATTGCTAGCACTTATGAGCTTAAGACTATTAGAGAGGCTATGGGAATGTATGATGCATATTCCTGGATAAAAGGGCCTCCATGAATAAAGAGTGCATTGAGAAAGAATTATACATGGGATTTGGTACCTTTTTCCTATAGGACAAAAACCTGTTGGATGAAAATGGGTGTTCAAGAAGAAAATTGGTCTAGATGGTAGTGTTGAGAAGCATAAAGCATGGTTGTTCATGAAGGGATATTCCTAGGTGGAGGGAATTGATTATGTTGAGATATTCTCTTTTGTAGTGAATCTGAAATCTATTAGTTTCCTCCTAAAGGACAAAAACCCATTGGATGAAAATGGGTGTTCAAGAAGAAAATTGGTCTAGATGGCAGTGTTGAGGAGCATAAAGCATGGTTGGTCATGAAGGGATATTCCTAGGTGGAGGGAATTGATTATGTTGAGATATTCTCTTTTGTAGTGAATTTGACATCTATTAGTTTCCTACTATCACTTGCAGCTACTTATGATCTAGAAGTGGAATAGATGGATGTGAAGAAAACAATCCTTTATGGTGATTTGGAGGAAGAAATTATATGTCACAACTAGAGCATTTCATTGAGAAAAGTAAAGAGAACCTAGTATGCATGTTGAAGAAATCTATGTATGGTTTGAAGCAATATCCTAGAGTATGGTACCAAATTTTTTCCACCAATGTGTTGTCTTTGGGATTTCTAAGATCCAAATCTGATCATTGTGTCTATTACAATACTGGCAATGGTCGTATTCTCATCATAGTCCTATATGTGGATGATATGCTGTTTATTATGAATGGTAAGAGTATGATTTCAGATTTGGTCTTAGTTGTTAGCACAGTTCGAGATGAAGTATCTAGGTGTAGCAAGGTATATTCTAGGGATGGAGATCAAAAGAGATAGAGCTAATATAAATCTTTGTTTAAGTTAGAGAAAGTATGTGAACTTTGTGTTGGAGAAGTTCAACATGATAGCTTGTAGACAATTAGTTGAATGCAAGGGACAAAGCTTTATGTGGAGGATTGTCCAAAATATCCTATCGATATGGAGGACATGACCAGAGTACCATATGCAAGTTCTATTGGTATCTTGATGTATGCTATGATCTATACAAGGCTAGGCATTGCCCAAGCAGTGGGAGTCCTTAATTTTTTTATGTATAATCCTAGATGGGTGTACTGGGATGCAATAAAGAGTTCAAATTGTGGGGTACTTCTGAGTATTCCCTATTCTTTCATGTTATCCTACTAGATATTAGTATTTAATGATAATTCATGGATATGTTGATTGTGATTGGGCAGGTGACATTGATAATAAAATATCCACCAATGGATATGTTTTCACGATGTTTGGTGGTGCTATAAGTTGGATGAGTAAGCTATAAGATGTGGTCAATTTTTCCACTACAGAAGTAAAGTACATAGCAGCTACTCATGCTTGTAAAGAAGTCATTTTGCTTAAGAGGTTGTGTTTTGATATTGGCTTTCTTGTAAGACATATTACTATCTGTTGTGATAGAGAGAGTGTAATAAACCATTCAAAATTATTACTTAATTAATATTATTGTAAATGACACATGAATATACTCCAAATTAAAAAGACATAACTAGTGGCTAAAGTTAATCATAGCTACACATGTCCATTTAAAATAAGTCAAAGATTCATATATTCACTTCAAAAGTCAAATTACAATATCAGGTTTGACGTGGCTCCTAAGGCCACAAAGTCATTACATTGTACACTTTACATCAAGTACACGAATTAATTACATCGGTTACATCTTAAATTGTAATAGTCTTGTGAACAACAAAGGTTCCTCTTTGACACTCGCCTCCACTGGTGGACGAGAACATGGTTTAAGCACTTTAACACCCAACCATGAAGCTTACACTTTTCTGGAATTCTTTTGACTTGAAGAATGCCCGACCTCACATGGAAAGTTTAGCAAGAGAACAATTTGTAAGGTGGAATTTGGCGCATGCTCATACATCAACATGAAATTCTATCTAAAACTTAGAAAACAAAATGCATGATCTATGCTAGGAATGAAAAAGAGCGAAATCACAGAGTTCATTCATACATACATACATAATGAACTATATTTCTTGGCCAAGCATAATAAATGTGTTGCAACAACAACAAACAATAGGTTCTGGTAAAGCAAAATTATACTCTCCAAACTCCATTTTGGCACCTGTCCCAAGTAACTTTCTACTATACATCTCATAATAGCTATCTACCCTCTAGGAACATCTACCTGTAGGTGCTAGTTAACTAAGGTATCACTGTTCTATTCAAGTATTTAAAATATTAGTTCGCAAATTTCTTCAAAAGAAGAAAAAAAATACTAATTTATACTCTAAAAAAAAATCAGATTTATGATTCATAGAGTAATTCAACAATCAGTCATATCATTCTTATGGCTATTTTCTACTTATCATCTTAAGCATTTTCCTTTTAAAAATGTACTAGAAACAAAAGAAGGTATGTCACAAGTATGTGTATGTACATAGACGAAGTCTATGTGCATACACATATATGTGCCTACTTATGTTTAAAATTTGTGCATACATTCTGAAATAATTATAAAATTCAAATTTGTAATCTTAAAATAACATTCCCTTGACATTTCTTGTCAAAAATAAATAGTCTGAACAAGTCTATGCTAATAGTTTCTCACATACTGTTATTGCATTCTCACAACTATGATACTCTAACATTGTTGTTTACATAAGAACATTCATTGTTTAAACAAAATGAGTACTGTAGCCTACTAAATAGACATAAAACAAGTTTACATATGAACATTCATTGTTTAAGAAAAATAAGTACTGTTTCCTACTAAACTATTGTAAATCTAGCTATTTACATATGTACATTCATTGTTTGAACAAAACAAGTACCGTTTCCTACTAAATAGTTATAAAACAAGTTGTTCACACATGTACATTCATTGTTTTAAGTAGATCAAGTACTATTTCCTACAAACAGTCATAAAACTAGTTGTTTTCAACTAAACAGTTTATTGAGTAAGGCTGATTCTAGCTATACTGATAAATTTTTAACAAAATAGAGTTGTTTGCAAAAGATTAACCATTATTTTCATCAACACAATACTGTTTCAAACTAAACAATTACATTTAAAGACAATAATTTCATTTACTTTGTTTGTTGATCTCAAGTTGTTTACATACTAAATGATCACTTTACAAGTAAATGTTCACCATTTAATACAGAATGGGTTTTCTATTATGAACTAAAATTAAACAAATCAAATAGCCCAATTTCAATCATAAGGAAAAAATGTCTATTATGTAGATCTTGAACACTTTCATCATTGGAATTATGATGAGCAACGCTAATAATATAAAGAGACCAAAATCAACATGTTTGTCAATGAATTTCTTGAGAAAATATTTTAGTTAAGAATGCAAGGAAGTTTCAAGTTCAAACAATACTTTTTCCTATTCAGGCTGCAACAAACAAACCAAGGTTGCTTTGGATTCGACCCATTTCTAAGGTCAGGTGCTTCCTTTCTTAACCTCAAGTTATATTTGAAATTGCCCTTATGGGCATTCTAGCTTATCCCTTAATGTATGTTGCTCTATACATCATGCAAACTCAAATCTAATACTTATTCAAATAAATTAACCTATCGATCATGAGGATCAATCCTTACAAGGTTACAATGAAACCCAACTCATACATCCCATTGATTCTTCAAATCGAGGGCATCCTCTTTATGCAAATATGGTTTTTACATTTCTTAATAATGAATGATTTCCCCTTACCATTATGGCCTAGCTGATAATGGAAGGCGACATGTTTTAAGTATAACACAATTGATACATATCAAAGGTAACATAGAGGATTATATCCTCTTTCATAGGTTCGACATGCGAACCTCTACAAAATCTAACACCAAATGGTATGCATTCAATCATAATAATATTTCTAATAGCCATGATATGGCTTACATTATTGAGCGAACTTACATAACAGTCATTTCTTAAGGGTTTGATGCCTCGGTCTAGCACAAAATGCTAGCCGAATGGCTCCATTCTAAGTACTAAGCAAAAGTAGTGTTATTGCAGTTTTTTACACGCTATGGAGTAGGGACCCTCTTTTTTGGTGTCTTTGACCTTTGGTTATATTGGATTTATCATTTTCGGGTCTTGACATGTTAGTCTTGCTGGCTTTGACCCTGCTTTGAGGTTTGAATTGATTGAAAATGAGTTTTTGGCTAAGTCCGGGTTTTCACCTGGATCCGGGATTTTCCAGCGCTGGTGGATTTTCCCGGACCCTGGTTCCTTGTCCGTTTCTGGCAGGATTCTTCGATTCCGGGTTTTTTCCTTACTGCGGGATTTTCCGGTCCTGGCGGATTTTCCCAGATTCTGCCAAAATCTCGACCTTCCTCATTTCCCCGGTTTCTGCATTTCGGGAATTGTGTTTCCGCGCATTCTGGGATTTTCCGAAATTTGGGGCTCGGGTTTCTGACTTTTGTCAATGTGTCTTGTCGTGCATTAATGGTTGAGGTACCTTCGCTCAGACGGGTATAAGGGGATTTAGGGCATTTTCAGTGCCATTCTAACTTCATTGCTCCCTTGTTTTGCTCTGGCGATTTCGAATTTCTATCTGAGTTTTGAGAATCGATCCTAATTTGTTCGCGTGAGGATTGCTTGAGTGCCGGTGTTGGTGTTTTCGCTGCTTGAGCGTGTTTGCTGCGAAGGTCGCCTTCTCAAGCTCGAATTTCTTCCGCTTTGATCCATGGTATGTGGTCATTACCCTTCCGTTTTGCTTGCATGGTGATTGAGGGTTTTCAATTGGGTATTATTAGATTTGGGTCGGCTCTTGCTTGATTTTAATTTCATATTTATAGAGTCGGGGTTTGACCCGTTTGTATGATGAAACCCTATCACTCGTGTCCTGCGAGTTTGTCCGTCCGTGTGGTTGCATGTGTATCCTTTAGACGGAGTTCTAGGCTTGATTGCTTGCTCTTTTAGTGCGGAATCCGCCATATCGTGCGAAGTTGGGGTTTTTTCTTCGGTATTTGGGCCCAGAGCGAATATTTCTTCTTGTTTGAGCGATTTTGTCCCTGTATCTTGTTGACTTCGCCGTCTTGTGAAGATTCGAGTGCTTTAGGTAAATTCTTAGCCGATATCTTAAACCCTAAAGCTTGCTCTGGTTTTAATGGCGGAGATTTGATTATTCGATTTAGGGCATCATCGTTTTAATGTGGGAATTTGTCCTTTGCAAGTTTCTGGAACTTTGGGGTCCTTTGCGCTTTGAATTTTGTTGATTGTCGTCGGTTCTGGGATCATTCGAGCTTAGGAGAGGTGAATCCCGTGGTCGTTTGGGTTTTGATTCGCGTTTGGTCATTTTTCGGGTTTCCGAGGTCGTCGCGGAATTTCTTCGCTTCCGGATTTTCCCGGTTTGGACTTATTCCGCGGACTGAGGTTATTTCCGGCGCATTTTAGATCGTCCGCGAAAATCCGTTCCATCCGGTTTTTTCTGGATTTCCTGTCTGATTGTGTCCTTTTCAAATGTTTCGATGATAGGATTAATGGAACGGTTGTTTAATGTTTATTTCTTGTTGCCAATGAGTGGATTTAATGATTATCTTTTGATTTTTCATCTGCACTAATGATTTATTTGACTAATGATCCGTTGACAGCAGGAATCCGTCTGGGTCAGATTTTTCCGAAATTCTGCCCCGACGGTATTTTCCCGGTTTGCGTGATTTTCCCGGATTATCTGATTTCTCCGGATCTCGAAGGATTAGCATTTGGCAGTGGATTTTGATTAATTTAGATGATTTGTGCTAACCTTTTGGATTGGAATATGAGCAATAATTGAATACTAATGACGATTTTTGGATATGCAGGCTGAATCAAGCAAGGCGGCTGCTGGTAAGTCCAAGGGTGGCGCAGGGGCTTCATCTATCTCTGAGACAGAACGATTGAGACAGGACATGAAAAGCCAGCTTCCTGAGAGCAAGTTGTCATCCGTGTGGGCTGAGGTATCGGATACAAATGTTGGTGCTTGGCGATATGAGGAGTTCAAACAGAGAACGGCCGAGAAAGATCAGTTAGCCCTGAGACAAGGGATGATGAACTCCGGATTGGTACATGTGGCAGGGTTCCCTCCGGCAGTTCAGTGTTATGAATTAATCCTGGAATGCGCCCGACAATACGACTTTGACACACAGAGAGTGGTCAGCACCGAGGGGAGAGTCTTGGCCAACTTCAGTCCGGCCTCCATTGCACAGGCTTTCAGTATGCCAGATCTTCCTTCAGTGTGCGCCTTGAACATTGACACTGCCAGGACTTGTTATGAGAATGAGCCAGTCAAGGCTCAGCAGATAATCAACTCATGGCTAGAGAAGCCAAAGTCCCATCATTCGAAGTTGCCCAAACAGCTGCACAGGGTAAAATTCAGGTCAGAGGTATATGATGCCATCACACTTCTGAGCAGGGTGGCAGGATTAAGAGGTGCAGGTGTATTGGAGAGTTGGATGGTCCATGTGATCACCAAAATTAGTCAAGGGACCAATTATCACTGGGCAGGGCTCATCAGTGCTGAGATTGACAGACAGTTGAGGAATGTGTTGGAAGCAAAGAGATTCACTATGTCCTCGTATGTAGTATATGTGTTGGCCATCTCCTACCCATACAAAGGCCTGAATCCGAGGGGAACAATCGGACAGGATATAATTTATGAAGTGTATCCAGAGTTGCATCTGGGGCACAAGGATTACAAGAGGGCCAATGATGCATTTACAATGCATATCACCCGGACACTCCAGAATGCTGAGCACCTCAGATTATCCGATGGGGCCAAAGGACTGATCAAGAACTACGGAGCATGGTTCATCCAGTTCCCTACATTCACTTACCTCAGGATTGATGGATGCCCAGTAGCCCCTTACAGGTTGCCTCGGTATCCCACTGACCACATTGTGCTGCTGGAGGTTGTAAGACAGATCTGTGAATTTGATGCGGTGGTGAAGAAGGAGAAGCACAAGACAGGCTTCGGAGGAGACTTCCCTCTTGGGATTGGTGTGGGAGAGATGTGCCCGTCTATCCAATCAGCTCACACCGCAGGGGAGGAACTGGCAGCCTATGGATTCTCCTTCCTTCCATTCGAAAAGAATGAATTTTGACATAACTGGAGAGGCTCAGAAGAGAGCTACCCGGGAGTATAGGCACAAGGATGATCTAGAAGACTACTGGGTCAACATCAAAGATGACCTTGAGGCGAGGAAGAAAAGATATTCTAGGTTGCCGGTGGAGGCCATTAGGCAATACAATGTTAAACTGATTCCGGATCAGCTTGATGATGACGGAAAACTGGTGCAAGACCACGCTTATGATGCGGTGAAGGGTAGGCCAACCGGAGATATTGACTGGAACGAGAATGAAATTACAGAGCTGGAGGATTTGATGGCTCCTGTCATGAAGTTCACTTCCTCGTGGATAAAGCATAAAATCTGGGAATTGGAAAGTGCAAAGGTGACTTGTACTTTTGACTTGATGGGAAATCTCAATCCCATGTCAACTTCTGAAGAATCCGGGGAAGACGACCCCAAAGGGAAAACAGTGAAAACATCGCCATTCAAGATAAAAGTCAGAGGTCCTAAGGAAGGGGCTGAACCTGAAACAAAGAGGAAGCCGAAGGGAAAGAGAAGATGGAAGACTCTGACAATCAGCAAGTCCTCTGATGAGGAAGAAACGGAGAAAGCTGAAGAGGAGGATGCTCCTCCACCACCTAAGAAAGCTAGGACGAGAAGGACCGCCAGGAGGAAAGATCAGGTTGCTTCGGAGGATGAACCTCCAATTGTCGATGTGGAGAGTTCCGGAGGGGAAAAAACCAAGGTCTACACAAGAAAATCAAGGACTCCCTCTCCCAAGGATGCTGTACAGCAGAGGGACTCCTCCCCAAAGTTACCGGTTGGAGAGCCACCAAAGTCTGTTTCTCCGCCACCAAGCGCACCTGAACCGGAGAATCCGGATGAGCATGAAACTAGCGGGGAGGCAGAACAGTTCAAGGAAGGAACACTTTTCAGTGAGGCGGCTGAGCTTGAGGTGGGAACAGAAGAAGGACACACTTCTCCGTTGGTGCAATATGAGGATTCTCCGGAGATTGACCAAGGCCGCGGATCACCAGAGCCAGAGGAGAATATCCCTGCCAAGACTCCCTCACCGGTGCAGCAAGAGGCAGAACTTGAAGAGGTGGATCCAGGTGAGCAGCTTCCGGAGAAGGAGGATGATAAGGCAACAACTGCAGAGGAAGAGAAAGTGACAGAGGAGCCAGAAAATGCCGGAGTGGAAGAAATCCGGACTGACCCTGTAGCCCCGGACTGGCTCGAAAAGGAACTTGCGAGGAAGAAGCAAGTGATTGTTGAGGACACCCCCTTGGACTGGGATGAAATGTTGTCAAAAATTGGCAAAGGAAAGAAGAAGAAGGTTGCAAAGGTCATCTCCCGGGTGGAAAGGGATGAAGCGCACAATAGGGTAGTCCACATTGCCACCCCTGCAGCGGATAAAATGAGGGAGGATATTACAAGCCAAGACTATAATGTCCAGACAATCAACCTCGGGCCGGCCTCCATGGAGCAGGATATTGAGGAGTTTGAGGGATCCAGCGCCGTAATTGTGGATAGGTTGAAAAAGGAGACCCAAACTAAACATGAGCTAAAGAAGGAGAATGAACGGTTAAGGAAGTGTTTGGAGGAGGTTATGAAACCTTTGCAGTCACTTCACCCTTCTTCATCTGCTACCCCTGGCTTTCTGCCTAAGGAGACAATTTCCGAATTGAAAAGATGAAAACCTCTGCTCAGGCTGCCACGGACTGGTTAATGAGTGTACAAGCAAAAGGAGATGATGCTATCAAGACAGTTTTATCTGTAGGGAAGGATGCAGTCCGGGCAAAGGAGCTGTTGGAGTATATTCTGTCCCAGGATAAGAATGATATGGATCTCCTGCTGCAGAAATCGAAGGTTATCTTGGGACATGGCAAGGATCAATTGGCTAAAGATGGAATCCTTCCTTCCTCAAGGGTGGATGAACCGTGGGAGTGGTTCGAAGCGCTGCAGATCAGGCAGAAGGCTTTGAAGAAAATTTTAAAGAGAAAGAAGCAAATTGATGGTGAGCTTACTGTAGTTTATGATGGATGCATTGCCTTCTTTGAGGTAATGACAGGGAGGAAGAAGATAGCTCCCAAGTATCTGAGCTTGGATCAATTGAAGGAGTGGTGGCATGAAATTTATGCCCCGGATTCTGATGAAGCTGTCACTGGCCACCTACTTGATGATGCAGCCACCTACATGGCAGTGATGGATAGATACATGGCCAACAGGGAGGATTGGAACAAGATTGTTGAACGGTCCAAGGAGGAAGCAGACTCCATTAAATGCCGACTTAGGGTTTTGCCATTGCCACCTATTGCTGAGTTGGACGGGATATTCTTGAGGGTCCAAGGGTCATCCGGACAGAAGAAGGATAAAGGGGGCGGCAGTTAATGCTCATTTTGAGATTTGTGCTTCCCTATTACTATGGGGCATGCATTGGACCGGACTTCCTTGGGGACTGTGTCAGAGCCGACTTGGATGATGGCATTTAATGTGTGCCTTAGTTCGTTTCCTTGGCCGACCTGTTTTGGCGGTTTTATTATTTTGTAAAATGTTTGGCTGGGCCGACATGTCTTGGGGGGAATTTGCTATAAATAGGCGTTCTTGCCTCATTGTAAGGGTTAGACATTGGTTAGCTAAGCAGTAATAGAGATAAGCAAGAGTAATAGTTAGAATTTCTTAGTCTCTTCTTGAAGCAAATACTGTATCAGAACAGTTGAATTGTTGCAGATTTTGGTGATTAATACAATTGGAGACATTGTGGTTTTCCTGGTGGAATCCTTTGTGTTATTTCATCGTGCATGGTTCTTATTGTTCCATCTTTTAAATTGCTTGAAGATTTAGGGTTTAGTATTCGGAAATAGATTAGTTTCAGTTGGATAAATGATGTTTATGATTTCATATTTGGAATGTTTGTAGCTATCTCTGGTCTATACTCCCAGTAACTATCTGATTGTAGTAGGCTGGCAAAGTCAACCTGGACCGTATATTCAATGTGCTTAAGTTCGATTGTAGATGCATGTCTATGATTTGAAAATCTGAATTCCTCAGAAGATTGCACCGTTCTTGTGAGATTGCTTTGTGGGTCGGAATGAGAACTGGTTATTTGAGATAGGTCCATTTCAAATATATGTTATTTACATTGTTTGTCCTTTCAGTAATTTAAATCTTATCACTTCCTTGCACCCTTATCTTTTGCTATTTCTTTATTATTCGGTTAGATTTAGGGTTTGAAGATCATCATATTGTTAGATTTGATAAGTTGAAAGATCCAGTTTGCTTGTAGTAAGGTCCCCTTGTGATTACCAGCATTTTCACATATTATCTGAGCTGTTTATGCATTGTTATGACCTAACACCCGAGAGACCTTGGGGTGATTTTCAGTAATTTATTATTGAGGATTACCTTTCAAGAGAGATAGAATATTGCATTCTGTTTGAGTTGTTGCTGATGCAAAAGCCATCAACTTAGTGCAGTATGAGCCATCACTAATCCATACCGGCTAGACAGACAAACAAAGACTTTGTATTTTACTGTGCTATCATTTTTTCATCAAATGTAGTGACAAACACTAGCTAAAATGAAAAGATAAGATAGTGAAATCGATATTATTTCAAGAAATCGAATTACCTCAATGGCCGAGCTTTTTGGACAAAGCTTTCCTTAGATTTTCCTACCATTGCATTCTCTTATTTTCCTTTTTGCTGCTTGTTGATTTTCTTCCAAATCGATCCCTGCTTTTCTTCCACCACTCCCATTTCAAAATGGTAACCACACTTTCTTACATGCGGCTGGGTGCTACCATTATGGCTTTTTCCTACCATAGCCATTGGCCTCTAATTTAATTTGAACATTGTCTTTATGATTCGACAGGACATGTCCATCATGGGCTTGCCTTGCAATTTTCATTGATTTCCACAATCCAATTCATAATATATCGGCTATCAATTTGAATTCAATATGAATTTGAATATGTATACGTATGTATATATGTATGTATATATATATGTAATATATATATGTAATATATATATGTAATATATATACTTATATTTATATATCTATATGCATTTTAAAGCATTTCATTTACATTTACCTTGTATTCAAATAAGGTATTTAAATATAAATATATATATATATATATATATATATATATATATATGTATGTATGTATGTATGTATGTATGTATGTATGTATATGTATATATTGGTATTTATTTTACATACATACATATATATATATGTATTTATTTATTTATGAATTCATCTATAAGTTGTTTGTTTGGAATGACTTATAAGTCCCATACACTTTCATTTAAAACAAAGAACTTGAATTTTCATTTCGAGTGTCTATATATATGTATATATTTATACTAACAAGGGAATTTTGTTTATGTAATACTTGCTTTCGTTTTCTTCAAACACAAAGTTTAAGTAGAAAATTTAATCTACAAGCCATTCATTTTCAAACACTGAAACAGTTCAAGTTAGAAATTTACCTTCTCTTATATATGCAAATTAGTTCAAATGCAAGTCATCATGACATTTGTAGTGTGTGCACCCAAATTCCAATTGGCTTACCGTTCGATCCGGCTAAACAATCCTACTTCAACCATGTTCTCGTCCTTCAATTTGTCACCCTGCAACTACACACACTTGCACTTGCAAATTGATCAATAACGTTCAATTCTTGGTAACATATAAAATAATTTTCAAAATTTTGTAAAGTCAACATCAGTCAACTTCTTTCATTCAATTTTTGAATATTCCAAATTCTCCATTTAATATTTAATTGAATTTCTTTCATAATTCAATTTACCATATTATGATAAATAAACAATACAATTGGGTTATGATAGAGAGTGCAATTTTTTTAGCGAAGAATCCTACTTTCCATGTCAGAACAAAGCACATTGATGTATAGTTTCACTTTGTTCATGATATGGTGGAAGATGGAAAGGTGGAGTTAGAAAAATTTGATACTTTGGTGAATGTTGTAGATGCATTGATGAAGCCAATGAGCATAGAGAAGTTCAAATGGTGTGCAGTTCTATGGGCCTTGTAGTCTAAGTGTGATACAAAGACTCCTATAAGGTCTTTGAAAAATGGGAGAATGTTGGGATTAAGGTGTCTCAACCTTAGAGATTCCATGTTGAAATAATTAATTTATTTACCCCTATGTTTCTAATTAGTTGTCACTGTGGTTAGTTAGCTTCCTACATGCAATGTGCAAAGTGTGAGAAGACACTTACCACATGGGCGATCCTTTGGGAAGAGGAAAATGTTTATACCTCTTAAATATGTGCCATGGTGACATGTAGCATTCTACTTTGGAAGTTAGCACTTGGCAGGGCCTGCTTGTGAGCACATTCCTTCTTTAGAGAAAGGGAAGCAACAAATTGTAACACTTGTCACCTAGGTGCTCAATATAGCATTGTGCATTGTGTTTTCTTCAAGGAAGTTCGCCTTGATTGCATATGGCATTGGTTTGAGGAGTTAACTCATGCTCATAAAGGAATGGTTCTAAATGGAGACTGAGTTGTCATTGGGAGTGATTAGGAGTCAAATATAAGTTCTATTTTGGTAGTGGAGCTATATTTTCTCTATCGGGATGCCTTGTATGTGAGGTTACTTTCTTTTTGAGAGTTGCATGCCTTGCATGTGGTTACATGTTGAGTTGGTTACTTTCTAGGTCACTTGGGACTCGTGCATGTTGTCAATTTGAATTTGCATGCATATAGAGACTATGGGAATGACACGTGGAAATCTTGGGTGCCCATGTATGAGTGTAATAAATATGTTAATGACTTAGTGTATTGTGAGAGAAGATATTATAATGTTTTGAGATGTCATTATGCTACCGAATTCACTCTAGACTTTGTATCATAGTGTAGTAACACCTACAAGAGTATAAACTCTATAAGTTGTATTAAAATTTCTTTTTATTGTAGTATAATTAATTTGTGCTTTGGTGTGTAGGTTTTTTACTGAAAATTAATTTATGAATGTACATCTAAACTATACTAGTTAAAGATTTGAAACACTATTTTTGCAACCCTCTCTTGCTTAGATATGTTTTTGGAAGCTATTTCTGCACCTAGCTATACTTTGTGTGGGTTGGGAGTGGTGTAGTGGGGGCTATGATGGTGGGTTTAAAGCATTTAGTGGTTGTTTCTTGGGGTTTACTTTCCTTGTTTTTTGTATTTAACAATTTTTTTGTGCTTTTTCATTAAGATTTGACCTACAAAGGGTTGCATGGAATCCTTTTGGGGTGTGAGGGACCCCCATTGATCTCATTTAAGGATACTATTATAGGTGGGGGTTCTTCATCATTTGGGAATGTACATGTAGTAAATTTACTCTTACATAGTACAGATGAATACAAGAATAATCATTTTAAGGGATTACATTGAAAACCTAATAGATGCTTGGAAAGAGTCAAGGATTGCCTAGTGGTGGTGATCAATGTGGATGTTGTGGTTGATGATATATTATATTTTTTAGAGGACACACTAATTTTTAAATTCATGGGAGTTCACTTCTCCACATTTTTTGGAGGCTTGGGCCCATAATAACTAGAATTTGGAAGGGGATGTGGAAATTATCCTAGGTGAAAATGGATTTTTCTTTATGTTTTTCTTGGTTAGCTGATCAAAATATGATCTTCAAAGTTTACCCTTATTTTCATAATTAGGCAAGGATTTGGATTTGACTACCCCGACTTCCAGTGGAGGTCTAGCATTAGGACATATTGCACTCTATTGTTGCAATTTTGGGGAATCCCTTGGGTCCATCCCAACAAACCCTTGATCACAAGTGTAGTGTAGAAAAATATATCCCTTTACATTTTCACTTTGTTTGGGCCCTCCTAATTAAATTGTACTTAATTAGGACTTAATAAGCCCTATTATTCATCTATAAGCCTAATAAATTACATTTTTCGAAGGGGAAACCTGAAAATAATTAATGCCAATACATAACACTTTACCTTGAGCAATGCGTGTTTAGGAATAAGGACTAGGGAACCATTCACCCATGGGTGAATGGGTCCACCCTAGGGATTTGAACCTAAATTTAAAATATGTTTTTGATAGTATTTTAAGGTCCTCAAATCCATATTTCAATGTCAGCTTGTAATGTTTAAATTTTGGGAAATTAAGGATACCTACCTATAAATACAAGGTTATAAATACAAGGTTATTTTTCTAAGTTTCACCTATATTTTCAAGAAGTTTTTGAGAGAAATTTCACAAGAGAAAAGTTTATGACCAAGGGCATTCAAGAGTAGAATTATCAGTGATTTATTGCAGCATTCAAGTTCCAATCATCATGCCAAATTATTCTTCCATCATGCATGTTTTTGGAGCTAACATTGTGATTTAGGTTTCAAAGATTCAAGCCAAGCATTCAAAGCTTCAATTCAAGCATCAAGATCCACATCCATTGAAGCCATTTCATGCAAGTCGAAGATGTCCATTTAAAGGTTTATTCAAGGGTTTGGTGAGTTGCAACATAGTTTTTTTATTCATCATTCTTTTCACATTTTCATTATTTCAATTCAAGGTTTAATTACCTAAATGGGTTTTGACCAAGGCAAACCCACATTCACCAAAAGCAAACAATTTTTCCCTCTTGTGTTTGAGTTACAAATTTTAGATTGAAGGATTGAAGACCTCTTGAAGAGAAAGATTGGAAAAGTCATCAAAGTTACAAAAGTTGTCAAAGTTGTCAAATCACGTAATCTCACCTACATATCTGATTTCTAACTTTCTGACACTGAAACCTAGATCAAACAAAAGCTATATACTAGTTTCTGGGAAATTTTGTTATTGTGTACTTAGATGATATTTTGACATTCAATAAGTCCTTGGGTGAGCATTTGGTTCTTATTCATAGAGTCTTTGAAAAGTTGAGAGAAGAGAAATTGTTGATTAATTTGAAGAAGTGTAGTTTTGTGAGGAAGGAGTTAGTGTACTTGGGGTTTGTTGTTTCGGCAGAAGGTCTCAAGATGGACCCAAAGAAGGTGAAGGATATTCTGGAATGGCCTACCCCAAGAACTACTACTGAGGTGAGATCTTTCCATGTTCTAGCTAGTTTTTACAGAAAGTTCATTAGAAACTTCAGTAGTATTTGCGCACCCTTGACTAAAACAATGAGAGGGGATAGAAAAGAGTTCAAGTGGAGCACTGGAGCAGCGAAGAGTTTTGATTTGTTGAAGCAGAAAGTGATAGAGCAACTAGTTTTAGCCCTCCTAGATTTCAATAAGGTGTTTCAGGTAGATTGTGACGCTAGTTGTTGTGCCATTGGAGTAGTGTTGAGCCAAGAAGGTAAGCCCATTGCCTATTTTAGTGAAAAGTTAAATGATGCAAAGAGAAAGTATTTTGTATATGATCAAGAATTTTATGCAATAATTCAAGCCTTAAATAAATGGAGACATTATTTGTTGCTGAAGGAGTTTTTTTTGTTTACTGATCATCAAGCATTACAGTATTTGAATAGTCAAGGGAAATTAAATCAAAGGCATATGAAATGGGTAGAATTTTTCCAAAGCATAGGAGTGGGAGGTCGAATAGGGTTGCAGATGCCTTGAGTAGGAGGCATACATTGTTGACAGAGATGCATATTGAAGTGGTTGGGTTCAATGAACTCAAGATGTTGTATCCTGAAGACCCTGATTTTGTAGAAGCTTGGAAAGCTTGCAAGGAGCCTATTACGGTTGACATGATGATGTCTCTTGATTTCATAATCCAAGATGGAATGTTGTTTAAGGGAAGTCAATTTTGTATTCCGAGGAGTTCCATGAGGGAGAACCTGATAAAGAAGAAGCACAGTGGAGGAATGGCAGGACATTTTGGTCGGGATAAGACTATTTCCATTATCAGTGAGCATTATTATTGACCGCAGTTGTCACAAGATGTGAGGAATTTTGTGCAAAGTTGTAGGGTGTGTCAGATGGCTAAGGGAGTGAGCTAGAATATAGGATTGTATCAGCCCTTGCTTGTACCAGAGAGCCCTTGGGAAGATATAAGTATGGACTTTGTTCTTGGTTTGCCAAGGACGCAGAGAGGGAACGATTTAGTGTTTGTGGTAGTTGAAAGATTTTCAAAGATGGCGTATTTCATTCCATGTTGGAAGACCCATGATGCAATCCACATCGCTGACTTGTTCTTCAGAGAGGTGGTGAGGCTACATGGTTTGCCAAAGAGTATAGTCTCAGATCGCGATACCAAGTTTGTGGGATACTTTTGGAGGACCTTGGCCCGGAAAGTTGAAAAGCAGGAATTGAAGTTTGGTTCCGCACACCATCCTGGCTGATGGGGAAAAGCGAGGTTGTGAAGCGAAGTGCAGGTAACCCTCTTTTGAGATGCTTGGTAGGAGATAAACTCAAAGGGATGAGGACTTGATCTTACCACAGAGCATGAATTTTTCTTAACAATTACGTCAACAAAATCCACCGGTGATCACCATTTAAATTGTGTATGGAAGCGGTCAGGACACAAGTGAGGAGAAGATGGACCCGAGAGGCCCGAAGACTGGTACTGGCCGAAGGCACGCGAGTACATCAAGAATGTATATGAGGAGGTAAGAGAACATATCAATAAGATGAATATGCAGTATAAGGCTAAGGCAGATCAGAAGAGGAGGAATAAGGAGTTTCAAGTAGGTGATGAAGTGATGGTCCATAGGAAGGAAAGTTTCGGTCGGGAACCGCAGCAAATTAAAGATGAAGAAGTTTAATTACAGCAAAATTTTGAAGAGCATGATTCGGGGAAGCACGCGGGTAGAGTTTCGAATGGAGTCAACATTTCCCCTGTGTTCAAAAATTCAGATTTGACAACATATTATGAAGGTGGCGTAGAGGAGGTACTAGCAATGGAACTGTGTGGCATTCCAACATCTACTTTAGAGAAGTAGGAGATTGAAGCAATCCTGGATAACCGTGTGGGAAGGAGTACCAGAAATAGACAATATGAAGAATATTTGGTGAAGTGGAGGGGAAGGCCTGTGGAAGACTCATCCTGGCTGTCTAAGGCAGAGGTTGACCATTTGAGTTTTCCTCAACCATCTGAGACGTGATGGGGTCACTTCTGAAATTACCCTGGGTGTCTGATGCAGGAACATTCAGTGGTGTAAGGGAAATCTTGCATCACCCAAAAACATGCATTGCATTTATATTTCCTTTGGTTAGCTTTTGTAGATGTATTTGCATTTCTAGATACCTTTTTTATCATTATGTAAATCCCTACTTTCAATTTTATTTTTCTGCTTTCTCTAGTCAACTACTATTTTTAGCAGCTTTTGAAATTTGTTGCTATTTTTAGCAACTTCTAGAATTTGAAGGTGTTTTGGAACAAAAATTATATGAGAGGATTCAAAATGGAAAAATAAGAAGATTGGTGAAAGAATCAGGCCAAGAGAATTCCTAGTTTGAAAGATATTGCAATTTCAGTCTCCTAGAAAAGCACCTGAAAACCTTCTAGATTAGGTTTGAGGCACTAAACAGCCCCAAAACAGCTTGAAAACTTGCCAAAATCAGTGTAGAAGATTATGAGCACATTATTGACTCTGAGACCTTTTTGACGGTTCAAACGGTTTGAAAAACAGAGTCCCAGATCAAAAGTTATGGCTCTCGGAAGTTGGTACACTTTCAAAATGTGTTGATTT
>VDFB02268118.1:176381-245707 GCA_007258455.2 Sequoia sempervirens | reverse complement strand
GTGTCTGATGCAGGAACATTCAGTGGTGTAAGGGAAATCTTGCATCACCCAAAAACATGCATTGCATTTATATTTCCTTTGGTTAGCTTTTGTAGATGTATTTGCATTTCTAGATACCTTTTTTATCATTATGTAAATCCCTACTTTCAATTTTATTTTTCTGCTTTCTCTAGTCAACTACTATTTTTAGCAGCTTTTGAAATTTGTTGCTATTTTTAGCAACTTCTAGAATTTGAAGGTGTTTTGGAACAAAAATTATATGAGAGGATTCAAAATGGAAAAATAAGAAGATTGGTGAAAGAATCAGGCCAAGAGAATTCCTAGTTTGAAAGATATTGCAATTTCAGTCTCCTAGAAAAGCACCTGAAAACCTTCTAGATTAGGTTTGAGGCACTAAACAGCCCCAAAACAGCTTGAAAACTTGCCAAAATCAGTGTAGAAGATTATGAGCACATTATTGACTCTGAGACCTTTTTGACGGTTCAAACGGTTTGAAAAACAGAGTCCCAGATCAAAAGTTATGGCTCTCGGAAGTTGGTACACTTTCAAAATGTGTTGATTTTCGAATGGTGTTTTAATTTTTGAATTTCAAATTGTAATTCTTGGCACCAAACTGCCAAAACTTATAACTCAAATGTTGTTTTTGGCTCCAAATGGAAAAGGGGCTATTTATGGGGGGATTTTTTAATTTTTGGTAGCTATTTGGGGAAAAGAGTTCGCATGCTGCGAAAAGGGGAACCTATGTAATTTCTATAATTTTTAAAACTTTTGTAGCTTGCATGTATCACAGAGCTCAAGGATTTGGGATTCTCTGCATGTAATATTTCCATTATTGAATAATAATAAATTTTTCTAGTTGTGTGCATTATTTATGTGTCTCGGTGATGTTTGGATTGTAGTATATTGCAACATACATAAAATAACAAACACATATGATAACATACATATAAAAACATACTTACCTATATATAACGTACATATATACATGAATATTTAAATACATATATAAACTCGAAAGCCGGACTAAATGAACATTCACCAAAAAGCCACAAACTACATAATAATGAAATCCTTTTTAGAATGAAGACAAGTTATCAAACTACAAACTATTGAATTCAACTTGTTGAGATATTTTATCAAACACTTTGATTGATTGAAAAAAAAAAAAAAACAAAATTTATATTTTTCAACCAACCTAAATAGTGATATTGAGGAAGGTGTTTCTCCTAAAATATCATCTAAGTTTTGTTGAAACTTGTATACCTTGTTCATTTGGCATAACTCTAAAAACCCATTAAATTTAACAGGAACCCAAATCATAGGATTCGAGATATGACATGATCTTTAGGCCTATTTAGCTAGATTTTTGTTCTATCCTTGTTTAGTCTAATGGAATAGGTAGCAACTGAAGATGAAGATGAATATGTGCATTTATTGACCTTGGTGAATTCTCTTAGTGCTAATGATTCTTTAATAATGAAATACACATTTTAACACAGCTGATTACTCTTAAATATAATTCCTAATATATTTATGTATTTACACACAAACACGCACACACATATATATAGATACAAAAATATATTTACTCATAAATATTTTGCTTTAATAAACAACATATATAATCTATCAACAATAACATATACATAAAAATCCAAATGTATATATATATCTTCTAATTTAAAGTTGAAAGAAAATCGGCTAAACCAATTCCAACTACTGTAAATGCAAGTAAATGCAACGAAATCAAAGGGTCACTTCAGACGCCTATATACATGCTTAATTACCGAGCTTTATACCTTCCAAGGGATCGAACCATTATATACTTCAAGGAAACTTAAATACAACAAATGTAACTATCAAACGCCATATAACTACCATTTAAAGCAACAAGAAAGTATACTAAATAAAAATACGAACTATTATGGGATAAAAGCTGCAAGGGAGATGCATATAGAAGTTTGCAGGGACCAACCTTAATGCACAGTTGTAATCTTATCGAATAAACTATGAGGCAACATAACTATAAAAGTATGAAACCTAATTATCATGCAAATAGTGTGTGAGAAGCAAGAACAAATGGAACCAAATCGAATCTCAGCTAGAACAAAGAGAGAAGGTGGCATATGAATATGAGAACACAAATTACCAAATATCACGAAAATCAACAGGGGTATACGGAAGGAAATCAAACTATTTAAATGGATTAAAATTTATCAAGAATTGACATCGATGCCTAGTTGAAATCTTCATAAAAAGCAACTATAAAAGAGCATAAATACCAAATGTCACGAAAGGAAGAAAACATATAATGAATAAAGTCGAATTACCCAACAGAACCTGTGAAATAAAGTTAACATCGAATGTTCCCACAACAACAATCAAAGGACACAGGGAATATTGCTTAAACATGCAAAATATGAAAGCATGGTTAACAGAGGTGACATATGCAACAAACAGAGGTACACCAGGTAGGGGATACGGATTTTGAAGAGCTAAGAGAGCTTGCTATCAAAATTTACACATGAAGAAGTCAATGATAAAACAAAATACTCTAATACATGAATCAAAGGTAGAGAATTGCAAATAGATACTAGTCTTCTAAAAACAAAAGGAAATTTATTTCATGCCCACATAAAAATGAATGCCGAAGGAAATAAAGTTTGAGACATAATAAAACGTAATTTCTTCAATAGCAATATGATCCATAGCAAGTGAAATATTTTTATAAATCCTTTCAATTGAATATCCACAATCATTTTCATCACTAGAATTTAGAAACGAAATACATACAAAAGAAAATCAATGACCAACCTGGAGTCCTATGCTCAAAGAAGGAGATGATGTGCTGAAACGAACTCTTCGTAGCCACAATCGGTTCTCCCAAAAACAATTTTCAATCTCCTAAAAGCTAAATTATTTACATTTTACAACAAAGAATAATTGTAGAGCAACGTTACTTGTTAAAATAAACCCTTAACATTATCCAAAATCACCAATATAAAAATCTCAGTAAAAGATAAGTTTTTGAATACAAAAATCAACAAAAAAGATAAGTTTCCACTTCGAAAATCAGTTTGGAGTCATGCATGTGCATGCAGTCCATCTTTTTCTATTTTGAACTTGTTTTCACATCTTGTTTGAAATCTTATCTTCTTGATTTATTTTAAGTCATATTATTTTCCACATTTAAATAATTAAACTCTCGTGATAGTAAAATTATTAGTTATTCTTAAATAAATTTTAAACAATACTTTTTACAACACAATTTAATTTAATTATTTAATAATAACCATATACTTTCTATGTCACAAAATTGATTTATTTAATTATTATTTTAATTCTAAATTTATTTGAATTACCTTGTAATCAATTTTAATTTAATTAAATTAATTAAATAAGGCCATTCAAAATATCTAATCTACCATAGAATTTCAATCACACACTAAACAACATAGTAACGAAATCAACATGACATCACAAATCAACCAAGCAATCTTACTCAAATGTCAAGAAAGGCCAAATACAGAGGGGAACTACTATTTTTTTGAATTATTATGGTTGAATTTGTTAGCATTTGGCCTTGACAGATTATTTTTGGCTACTTGTGTTGTCATTGATGGCAACTAGAGTCAGTAGTATGATCCACAGTATTTGCATTACTTCTACCGGCAGTAAGTTTGGAGAATAGGACATCCGATTACGCAAGTGAAACTGCGTATGATATCACTCAATGTACCAGATCATTATTTCATGGTGTGGACCTCCAAGAAATCTTTCTTAACATTTATACTATCCTCTGATGAGTTTTGTGGTATAAACCTAAGTCGTAGTTGGAGTTAAGAGATTCGGTAGCATGATTCATGGCTTATTTTTCCATTGTGGCCGACATACTTCATATGATGTTTTGTGGATCTATGTGGAATATGTGTTTTGCTATTACATAATGTTTTGGGTCCCTACTAAAGTCTAGCCGACTTGTGTGGGTACACTTATCTTCCAATTAGGTGATGTGAGCCGACATAAAAGAAAAATATTATATCCTATTGTGAGGCTGACATACTTTTGAATTTCTTGTTAGCAGGTATATAAAGGAGATCCATAAATAATTTTGAACATATGTGTGATGCGTGTGGATGCCTGTGTGTGAAAAATGCAAGTCATAGTGGTTGATATAATATAGTTATAAGGAGAGAGCGAAAAAGAGCACATCAGTTGTTAGTGAGTAGAACAGTTTTTTTATGTTAAGTAGTACAAAGCAGAGCATAGCGGAGTAGAAGTGTAATCTGGTTAGGAGATCCAAAATTTTATTTTGAACTTCAGTGGAACTGAATCCTAGCATGTGTTGATGTTGTATTCTTTGTTCAAATCTTGCTATAAACTTATTTATATCTGTAAAGAAGTGAGCCTCTTTTCTTTGAGCAGTGAGCTCTAGGCAGTGCACCTGAATGCAAGTGCTTTCCCCTTCTTATTTACTTTTAATAGAGTAAACATTGTGGATTGATCTCCTTTGTGGTTTTTCCCCTAACAGGGTTTCCATGTAAAACTATCTAGTGTTATGGTGTTCACTAATATGACTGCATGTTTTCATCTGTTATACGCTGGAAATGCTATGTGAAGTTCTATTTTCATTGTTGATAAGTTTTAGATCTGTTTTGTAAGTTTAAATCATTGAACACTGATTCACCCCCCCTCTCAGTGTTCCTAGTGTCCAACAATTGGTATCAAAGCTCTGGTTCCTCTTCAAAAGTTTAACAGTTGGAGGTGATTCTTGAATCTCAATGGATGCTGGTGGTATTCAAAAACAACTTATGGTGGCACTTGATGATCTTGATCAATCTAAAGCAGAAGTCATGGAACTGATAGAAAATCTTGCAGATGTCGACAAATTAATTCAATCATTGAAGGATAAGATAAATGGGTCAAGGGAAAAGAGGAAAGAGTTGTGTGATCAGTTGAAGCAAAAGGAAAACAAAGGTCTAGATGATGTCCATCTGAATCAAAGCCTAAAAGAAATAACAGAATAATGTGAAAAGCTAGCCAAGGATAATGCAACCCTGAAAGTTGAGATGAAATCTGTGACAATGAAGTTTATCAAAGAGATCAAACAAAGAAAGAAGAATGAGGTGAATCTTTCCTAGTCTCTGAAAGAAAAATCCAAAGAATGCAGTAGAATTAACTATAGAACCATTCAGTTGGAGGTTGAACTGCAACAAGCTAGAAATATGAACATGAGATTGAAAGATAGATAGTTACTCTTGGGAATGAGCTTGCTACTGCAAATGAATTCAAGGAGAAATTCATGATAAGTTCTGCTAAGCTTGATGAGATAACCAAAAATTAGAAGAATACGAATGACAAGTGAGGTCTTGGCTATGAGAAGGGCGAAAGCTCTGGATCTGAACAAAAGAACTCTGAAAATAAGAACAAAGGAAAAAGACATCCAGTAAGACAATCCAATGCTAAAATATTTAATGAATATTGTTTTGCTTGTAATAAATTTGGTCATATGGCTTCTTAGTGTAGAAGTAGGATAAATCCTCGTACTCCATCATTCTTTGGTCAATGTTTTAAATGAAAAAAGTTTGGTCATAAGGCATTAGAATGCAGAAGCATGCCTTTCAATAAAAGCAACATTAAATGCTATACTTGTGGAAGATTTGGAAATGTCGCTAATCAATGTAGGTCAGGAGGAAATCAATGGAATAGCTAGTACCAAAAAAATAGACCGGTATGTTTCAATTGTAACAATTTTGGACACCTTGCAAAATTATGTAGGAACATAAACTTGAATAAAAGAGGTTTGGTTTATCAAGGAAGAAATTCACAGAAAGAAAATAAAGGAAAGGAAAAGGAAAATGTGGAAGAGATAAGAGATCAGATGAAGAGGAAATGGGTGAAGAAAAGTGAATTTGATGAAGGAAACAAGACTGTATCGAAAATTCCCTCTGGTAGCTCTTCCGGAAATTAATATTAGGCCAGTGGCCTAGGCGGAGTTTTTCATGAAGATCTCCTATCCCCATGTATATAATTGGCTTCGAATTGCTGGATTCCATCAGTCATTGTGTTAATTCATGAATGAAAATTTTAGCAATCATATGTTGAATTGGGTGGAATGGTATAGGTCTGAAGTCAAAATTTTCACTTGTTGTCCGAGTTCACTTAGTGACCGAAACTTCTAGGGAAATGCATTTGATGTGAAAGAAAGTAAGTTATAAAAGGGGCACTTGGAACCCTAATTCATCATTGTGCATTGGAGAAGAACAGTTCGAGAGCATTTCCTGCAAAATTTCAAAGGTATTAAAGGTGATCCTTGCAACGAATTTCTAGGTATCTTTGTTGATCATTAATTTCATATCTACTTTTACGATTGGTAGAACTCTGTTTGAAGTGAATCATGAAGAAAATCAAAGGAATCTTAACTCTAGAAGAGTATAGCAATGAAAAGATCAAGGATGAAAGGAATTTGTTTTCACTCGTTGATTTCAGGAGGCTTGAAGGATCTAAGCATAAAAGTTTGGATATATGGAACAAATACCCTCATTTCGTCAATGCAGAAGTAATTCGATTTGTTTTGAAAAAATTTGACTATGATATCCTCACTCTTGACAAACCTTATCAAATTGCTAAGGATGTGATTAGTAATTTAACAAGCTTATACAATGTTGGTGATTTACCGAAGAAAAAGTTGATTCACAATGTTGAAGTCGAAGCCCTAACCAAAATAAGGGGAGATCAAAGGGATCTATTAATTGTGATGATTAATGATCCTTTGACAAGGTATGTGGCAAATGAAATCTCATATAATATCTTCTTCAGAAACTGTGAAGGATCAACCTCAGTAGGTGCGACATATATCGCTCATAAAATGATAATTGAAAATGAAGATTTCAACCTATGCAGCTTGGTAAAGGAGCAACTGATGGAAAATGTTCAGTTAATAGAGGATATTGACTACCCTTTCAAGTTTGGCACTCTGGTAATATGCATTATGATGTATTTTCTAAACTGCTTGCTTGAGAAAGATAATTTAGTATGGAGAGAAAATATGTCGGTTTGTAAGAAAATCTTCAATCATTATAATTATTTTTAGAATTATGAACAAGTGTATGAAATATTTTTTAGAAAGATGTTAGAAAGGTTTGGGGAAGGTGTTATCCCTGTCCCAATAAAGATAACAAAAATTGGGTTATCCTTCGGCAAGGCTAAGAAAAAGTAGAAGAGAGGAAGTGATATGGGTGATGTCACTCCACCGGTACCCAAGTCAACAAAGGTTGAAGACAAGGTAAAAGGTCAGTTAGTTGTGGATGTAGAAGATGAAGTTTCTAAAGATCATGCTTCAAAAAATCAACCAAAACTAGTTGAACCGGTTGTGGAAATTGCAGAAGTCAGTGATGAAGAAGGTGCTATGTTCAAGTCAAAGTTAGTGCAAATCATTCAGGATGAGGGTGACATGCAAAAGATATCAGATATATGGTTGAATGGACCATCCTATGAGCAGGATGTCATTAGGACACTCTAGGAAGATATTTTTTTGATATTGTGTCAAAGAAGCTAAGGAATTTGTACCTTTGGACATAAAAGAGGAGGAGATAATTTCTCATTTAAAGATGCAATTTATGCTATGTCTTTCCAAATTGAAGAAGAAAATGAATGTGCTGAGACAGTGTACTGATTTGAGCAATAAGGTACTCAATTACTATCTAAAGTGGCCTCATGTGGTAGGCAAGTACAAAGACAAGTTGTAGGAAATTGAGGATGAGATTGTCAAAATCGGTCAAGATTACTATATGCCTTTGGATATGGATGGAGATGTGAAGAAGAAGGTTCATGCTCTACAGGATGAGCATACAAAGGTCCACTGTGCTAGAAATACTCTTATTGATACCTACCTAGAAAGTAAAAGACTTAATTGAAGGGAGACTAGAGTAGATGGTTGAGGTGCTCAAGTTAGGAGAAAAGCTGGAAGCTGCAATCACCATTCTTGAGTTGCTTATTCAGAACATCAACAAAACCTCAAAAAATAACAACTTGATCATTACTATTGGAATTGCAGTGAATTCCTGGAAGAAATTGCTTCTAGAAATGAAAGCTAAGTACAAAATAATTTTTTGAACTCTTACTGCAATTGTCAAATTTTAATGAAATTTTGCATCATCAGTTAGGTTAAGAATGGAATATAAGTAAATTATAAGGAAGGGAAGTCTAGAGCAGATATAGTAAAGCTTTGTCATTGATGTCAAAGTGGGAGAGAATGAGTGAAAATTTTCTAGATATTCATAAGCAAAGTAGTAATTTTTTTTTTGGCATTGACACTTAGTCATTTTCACTAAGTGTTGCCATCAATGCCAAAGGGGGAGATTGTTGGAATTTGGGATTGAGAGATTGTTTTTGGCTACTTGTGTTGTCATTGATGGAAATTAGAGTTAGCAGTATGATTTGTAGTATTTGCATTACTTTGACCAATAGTAAGTTTGGAGAACAGGATATTCGGTTGCACAAGTGAAACTGTGCATGATATCACTCACTGCACCGGATCATTATTTCATGGTGTGGACCTCTAGGAAATATTTCTTAACATTTATACTATCCTCTGATGAGTTTTGTGGCATAAACGTAAGTTGTAGTTGGAGTTAAGAGATTTGGTAGCATGATTCATGGCTTATTTTTCCATTGTGGCCGACATGCTTTGTATGATGTTTTGTGGATCTATGTAGAATATGTGTTTTGCTATTACTTAATGTTTTGGGTCCGTACTAAAGTATAGCCGACTTGTGTGGGTATGCTTATCTTCCAATTAGGTAATGTGAGCCAACATAAAAGAAAAATATAATATCCTATTGTGAGGCCAACTTACTTTTGAATTTCTCGTTAGCAAGTATATAAAGGAGATCCAAAAATCATTTTGAACATATGTGTGATGTGTGTGGATGTGTGTGTGTGAAAAATGCAAGTCATGGTAGTTGATATAATACAATTATAAGGAGAGAGCGAAAAAGAGCACATCAGTTGTTAGTGAGAAAAATAGTGTTTTATGTTAAGCAATACAGAGCAGAAGTGTGATCCAGTTAGAAGATCCAGAATTTTATCTTGAGCTTCAATAGAACTGAATCCTAGCATATGTTGATGTTGTATTCTCAGTTCAAATCATGTTGTAAACTTTGTTATATCTGTAAGGAAGTGAGCCTCTTTTCCTTGAGCAGTGAGCTCTAGGCAGTGCACCTCAATGCAAGTGCATTCCCCTTTTTCTTTACTTTTAACAGAGTAAACATTGTGGATTGATCTCCACTGTGGTTTTTCCCCTAATAGGGTTTCCATGTAAAAATATCTGGTGTTATGGTGTTCACTAATATGACTACATGTTTTCATCTGTTATGTGTTGGAAATGCTATGTGAAGTTCTATTTTTTCTCTTGATAAGTTTTAGATCTGTTTTGTAAGTTTAAATCATTGAACACTAATTCACCCCCTCCCTCTCAGTGTTCCCAATGTCCAATAGAATTTGGGTTTGAGGTGATTTTGGTATTTTTTCAAAAGTGGGTCTTATGTGCAAAGTGGATAAGGTTGGCTTTCAGAGGCTTAGAAGGGAGAATTTTAGTGTGTATGGTTTTATGATTGTTTTGTCTTGGAAGTGACTGGTAATGCTGTTTAAGTTGTGTATGCCTTGCACTAGGTTTACATTCATGTGATTTTGTTAAGTGTGCAAGATGGTTTTTACTTTTCTTGTTGTGTAGGGTCTACTAGTTGCAAGTAGGGGGAGTGGCTCTCAATGGGGGTCAATGTCTAGAGAGAGACTGTCAGGACAACCCATTGGAGAGTTTCTTAATCCAGTGATATACTAAAAATGAATTAGGGGAATAGGTATATTTCACATTAAACAAGATAATTGGATGCCTCACCCATGCCTATAGTACTCGTTTAGACTAAGGGTGGGTTGAGAAGGCCTGTTGACAAGATCAACTTCCTTGTCCTTACAAAAAAAATGTTGGTTCCACATGTGTCATCCTATGGGTCTGACATCTAGTGAGAGATTGTTAGGGTAACCCATGCTAGGACCATGCGATGAAACTCTTCCCTATTGCAGTCTAGAATTCCCTAGTTTTATTTTTTCTTTCTATTGTGTGAATGTCTCTCGAAGTGATGTATGTGTTTATGTGATGTTAATGTTGTTGTAGTGTTGTGTTGGAGCCATGTATATCCCTTGTTTGTGTTTAGTCAGCTAACTTCTTAACTATTTTTTTGTAGTGGGACCTTGTGTTACTTCCTAGAATGGGGGTGGACCTTAGAGCTCCACATTGTTGGGAGGTTGGTGTTTTTTCCTCCATTGAGTTTTCCTTGCTACTTGTTTGAGTGTGTGGAGGTTGTACCTTATGTAGTAGATCCCAATTCATGTTCCTATTTGATGAGATAGCCCTTTATGGATATGTAACAAATTTTAATTTAGTTTTACCATTGATTGTATTTTGATGTACTCTACCCAATTATATTTAGGGAAGCATGATTGTAAACAATGTAACGATGTAACAAATTATGATGTATTCTCATGTAATGAATTTATATATGGATATTTGTTAGTTATTTATAAATGATATTTAATGTTGTTTTCTTCTAGTTACATGTTATGGAGATTCATACTATTTGATCATTTAATGTGTTGGTTCAAAATGAACTCTTGATTGTTAGATAAATCATGATTAATGAAATGATTCTAGTTCTTGTTATAGATGTGTTAGTAGTGTAGTCCTGGAACCTTAGAGGACTTAGGAATAGAATGCATGTTATATTATGCAGTTCACTATTATTTATTTTAAAAAAAATGTTTTATTATTTAGTCATGTTTTGTTTTGTCCTCTAGGGTTCCTTGGTGGGGTGTTACATCTTGGTATTAGAGCTAGGATTACAAACACTGGTACTTTGTTTTTATATGAGCCCATTATGTTGTCCTAGTTGCTTGTACTCTTTAGACTATGTTTTCCCTTTTTTTTCATCCTCTCCTAACAATATTAAACTTATCCTTTCATGGTTTTTGTCCAATGGTGCAGAGACCGGTGGAATGGATAGGTCCCTCGGTGTAGTATGCACAATGCACCAATATTCTTTCTATCAAGGATGCATTATGGACCCTTGTGTAGTCTTGTGATGTGATTCTCGGTGATGTGAATTTGTGTGTGTAGGTGAAGAATGTATGCTAACTTATGAATATAATACATATGAAATGATAAAATTGTATGTACATGCTTCTAAAAAGTGTAAAATCATTACCTTGTATTGAATATGTTATGACATTTAGTGCTATGAAAAGAATAAGGTGGAATGTATTGTCTATAAATGATGGATATTTAACAAAAAAAGTGTGATTTGTGTTCATAATTATGTTGTGTTTAATGGAAATGTAGCACTCTAATGTAATGAATCAACTTTGATGATTGGTACTAATGTGTTATGTTTCCAACCTAGTTTGTGACTTCTAGGAATAAGTCAAGTTTTGGGGGGAGGATGTAGTGCCCCTCCATTCTCACTATGGATGTGTAGGTAGTTGAATTTGGAACTTGGAGGTGAAGGTACAATAATGAGGATATTTAAAGGTATGTGCTAATGATGTAAGTAATTGATCTATTTTATGATACTGTATATAGATGCATTGTCATGATCATTATGCGATTATCATTTTGATTGCTATGTAGTTGATTGTTTATGAGTTGGTTGGACTACTTGGTGTTTTTCTTACTATTGTGTATGGGTGAAAGGGATAGTGTTGCATTATTCACTTGTGAGTACCCTACTACGCTACAATTCCCTTTCATGGTGTGCCTAATTGTATGATTATGTATGTGCTCAACCATTTTATGTGCTATAGATTGCAAGTACTAGGCATCAACTCTAACTTAATTGGTAGGTTGGAGTATGCCTTAAACCCAATAGAATAGTTGTTCAGAGATAGCATTTGGTCCCCTACCCTAGCCATCATCCTCAAAGAGAATGAGTATCTAGTCTGTCACCTCGTCTGTGTCATCTAGTGTTTGTGGTCTATTAGTCTTGTTTTTCAACCTTGTTGAGAGTTTAGGTAATTGTTGGTGATATTTAGTTTATTTAATTTAGATTTGTTTGGTAAATGTTTTTTTGGTTAATTAATACATTAAAATAAATAAGTTAAAAGGGAACCTTGATGATTAAATATAAATATATTTATTAAAAATTATAGTTCATAATAAATTAAAAGTGTGATATAAGATATTATAATATAAAATTAAAATTAAAAATGGAAGAGATAATTGATAAATAGTAAAAATAATTAGAAAGATAGAAATGTTTTCTATGTTGCACATCATAACTTTGAACAAGTTGTCGAAAGGGAATTTGATGTTTTATTGGAGATTTTAGAGATTTTTATTAGTTTTTTGTTTTTGAAAATCTAACAACCTTTCTTTTTGTAAATAATTATCTTTTCGAGAGATTTTCATTATTATAAATTTTTGTTTCTGGGGAAGAGAATAATTTTTTTTTCTACAAGATAATTTCTTATGTTGTAGATTTTGTGTGAATTGGGAATTCTTGGAAAAATGGATTGAGGTTTTGGAAGAAGTTTGGTTAACTTTCAAGATTGATTCCTGATTTAATAAACAACTCTAATTTTGAGGGGATGTGATCTAAAGAATAAAAAAACCTCTGCCATGTTTTTACTGGTCATATCCGTTTGTATAATGAGGATGTGGAGAAATTTTCATGATTGCGGATATGTCTCAACAACTACTAGATATTTAACACTATGCACTATTTCCTCTAGGCGTGCTGATAAAGCTGTTGAGTTTGCAACATCTTCTAAGGGATTTCAGCCTGTATATATGGTTATACCGTGGTTGTTTTCCAAGGTCGATTAAGGTGCTATTTTCCACTTGTTTCCTCTTATTTTAGCACTATGCATTTAATTAGTGTGGACTGTTTGCAATATTGTTGAGATTGATATTTATCACTATTACTTAATTCATGCTTTAAAGCTCTGCTTTCCATATATTGGGATATTTTTTATTCGCTTCATAAATTGGGCTGGTCTGGTGATTAGTTATAATATTTTCCTATTTATGTTTACTGCTCTTTACAATAAGGTTATGGAGTAATATAGTAACATGTAGATTTCCATCGATTCATCTGTTTGCTAAATGTTTCAATAACCAGTGTTGGAGTCCTTGCTGAATAGGGGCGGTTAGTGTACTTTTAAAATCTCTTTATTTATATTGTCACTCACTACTAGGTTGTTTTATATGGTTATATCATCTTCTTGTGAGCTTTAGATTATCACTCAATTGCATAGACACAGATTCTTTCTTTCTCTAATCCTCTTTTTTCTAGGCCACACACCTCCTTTATTGCGTCTTATGTGCCCTCATTCAAGCTGAGCAATAGTGGTCTGTATAAATTATTGTTGTTTTAGAGTCATTTGAACTTTTGTGTTGTGATTTTTTTCTTTGGTAACCCAACAAAATGACACCTTCTTCTATCATTGGAAATGAATCCATATCCTTAAGTGCACCATGATCCACTCTCTAGATACATTCTCTAGCTTTGCAAAATATTTCTTGTTTTGTTTCCTTCTGTGTGCCCTTCTTTGTGTGTCGTTGCTACTTGCAACATTATGTCTATTATGCTTTGTTTTCATTCATCGATATACATATTGTAGACATGCAAAATTAACATTATGCATTCAATCAGGTTCATTCATCAAGTAGACTAGGTTTCACATTCATCCACTCATCAATTTAATTAAGTTCACCTTCATCCATTCACTAGGTAAATCAGGTCTTTAGTCCTAAGGTTATTCATTTAAATAAATCAAAGTCTCACATCAACCTTTAATTAAATAAACAAAACTTTATTTAATTAAATCCCCAAATGCATATTCCATCCCTCTTTGATTTAAATAAATCCAAATATTTGAGTCAAATTGGTCAAATTCACCTAATCATCATTAAGCTAATCTAATCCTAATTAGCCTAACCTAACCACCCATCACATCCTCTAGATAATCCCACTTGCACAAATAAATCAATTTATTGATTTATTAAAAATCCTTATTTTCCATCAACTTGGCATAAAACAAAATATTCCTTCAAGTTTGAAAATGATGACAAGTTGACTTGTCCCCTCCAACATTGTATTAATTTCCCATTTTCATGTCCCCCTCTCAAAATTTATTACACAAATTTGAATTTGAAACTCCCTCTCTTGGACAAATTTCCCAAATCTTGCACATCCCTCAACCTATGGCAAGTTGACAAGTGGCCTCTTTTCATTGACCAGTCTATTTTTAGTCCCACATTCATCCATTTGGCCAATCTCTCATCAAGAGAATCTACAAATAGAGAGCTTCATTCATCAACAAATCCTCCACAACTCCACAATCTTAGCATTTCATCTCCAATATCATGCAAGGTCACTCTCTTCATTTGAGAACTGATTTTGTCCATCATTATCATTTGCATTATCAAGGGTTGGGAAAGGGCTATTTTCCACAATAGCACCAATCCACTATGAGATAAGCATACTTCATGTTTTTCATATGTTTATGTAGCTTGCTTTTGTCATTTGTTTGCATTTGGAAAACAGTGATGTATTATTTCATAGAGATGATGTTATTTGCTTTGTTTTAAACTAACCATTCTAATGTGTTGGAGGTTTTAAAAAGTTGCAGATTTCACCATCATACAAATGGCGCTAGAGGGAGGGCCCCTATTTTGAAAGCATTTGTGTGTAGTTCTGAAAGCATTGGCTGGTTTGAAAGCTGAATGTCTTGAATTGAGAAATATTAAATTGTGTTTCTTTGTCATATTGAAAAAAAAAGAAAAGAATGCTTTCTGTTATAATCTAATTTAAAGGAGGCTGTGAAGGAATCATTAGGTGAAAATGCCTTGTTTTCATTTACTTTAATCATCTTTTAGCTTTCAGCATTTAAATCTATTCGGTGCATATCCTAAAAATATGACAGACCCTAAAAATTTCTAAAGTCTTTTCAACATTTTTTAATGCTAGGCGCACATAGACTCCTTCATTTAGTGTTTTCCCTTTGATCTGCATGATCTTTATGCAATATCACATACAATGCAGTGAGTTTTTGAATGTGTGTTGCATTTGATTTGAAATTTCTGCATACCCTTCGATGAGTCTGCCTTATACGCTGACCTCCTCTGAATGGATTTGTTTAATAGTTTCTGAGACATTTTAATGGTCAATTTGAAAGATTGCTACGCCATCTGAAGAGTTTCTAATGCCAAGTCTATGCCTACAATTTCTTGCTTTTGATGTGGAGATAATTTGAATGATTGCTACGCCATCTGGAGAGTTTCTTGGTAGCGCTCTGATCATTTTTTTGTTGTACTCTGCAAAAATTTTACCTTTATGATGGTGTACAATGGGTCCTTCATTTCAGCCATCTCCTTGTATAAATTTTCCTGGTACAATGGCGTAAAAAAAAAAAATCTACCAATTATGATACACAGATCACCTAACATATTGGGTCATTTTGCAAGTTCAGAGACGTGTACCAGATGAATGAACAATGCGCACAAATTAAGGCACATAAATCAAACATCATATGTCATTGAAATTATCATTTGCAGATTGAAAATAATTTGATCTAATGTTTTTTTTTATGCTTAGATAAAGAAATACTCTTTCAGTAGCTAGGTAGTGCAATCTTCTATAGGGAGGCACCCATCTGACACTTATTTTTGTTGTTCCACCATTAATAATGTTGTCTCCAATCATTAATGTAGTAAGGGAGACATGAGAAAGGGGCATTTTTACACATTGATACCGACTTGACAGATCATTTCTAGTTGCTGCAATTGTTGATACAATGTATGCATAGACACATTCCTCGATGAGTGTTTGATCTTTTTTTATGCTAGTCTTCATCCACTATCTCAACACTATTGTTGTAGTCCGTAAAGTAATGTGTAATAAACATGCAAGTCATCTAGTGGTAGAGTCATGAATGAAGAATAGTGAAAGGGCGTGAAAATAAAAAAGCTTTTGGCATGGGCATTACGTTATATTATTCAGTTCGCACCAAGTCTTTTGCATATTCCATGATTTTTTCTTTCTTCTTATTTTTTTTATAATGCATGATAGCTTGGTTTCTCTTTTTCTCCACATTGTCTAGTGTCAAAAACCATTGATGAAAATTTTGAGAATGACTGTCTACTTACTTTAATTAATCAACATTTATAGAATAGGAACAATTTTTGTTGATCTGGAATGTTTAATTCTGTTTTGTTGAGGAATAGACAACTGTAGTCAAATGTGGTAGCATGGCGTCTATGTTGCCTCTATAGCCAATCTAGCAGTGCTCTTTTTTCTTCTAGTTAGTAGCTTGTAAGCCATGCACCAAACTTTTTAAAAATGTCTCCATTGCTACTCAGAAGAAAAGATAAAAAAAGAAAAGGGAGCCAACATGTAGAGGGAGTTTTAGGTGCATAGTTTATGGATCCCTGTCTAACATTTCAGATATACGTACTAACATGATAGAGATTTGTTCAACATTAATATCTGCAGGCATAAAGAAAATATAAATTTGGATGAGGGCAGATCGATAATTTGAATAGGTTTCTGAAGGCTCGAAACCATGACGTAAAATTGCTCTTGTATATTATGATCTTACTTCTATTTATAATATAGTCTAATTGCTCTTAGTCTCATAAATTGTGGGCACAAATAGAAACCATTACAATAGTCTAGATGCTGATTTAAATTTGCCATCAATCAAACTCATGCTTTTCTTCAACCATTAGTGATGCTTGCCTACAAAATATCCTTTTTTGAATCTTGGCTTTTAAGATGCTAGTGCTTTGGGGCAAGTGCTCATGATGTTCCTGTTTGAAATCAATTAATGCATTTGATATGATTGTCAAAGTATTTTTGTATCACTCAAGTGCATTAAGTCAGAGTGTCAAGTATTTATTATTGACCGTATCAACTTCTCGCTCTATGCACTTTGTTATCATCATACTTGCACATTATGTTTGCGTCTTGCAAATTAAATTTGCATTCCATAAGATTACATCTTTCTATGGATTCTATTAATTGCATCAATTATTAGGTGTTATTGTTGGTCACAAGTCGCTGAATTACTCCTTAGATTCTTGAAAGTTGCATGTAAAAATTAGATGAATTTACAACTAAAGCATAAGATGAAATTTGGGGCATCATTCCTTTTAATATGAACCAATAGATAATTGTTGCATAAAATATCAATAAGTGACAAAGCATTCTTCACTTACGGATGTTCCTTTTTATCCAAATCATTTATCCTTTTGAGATCATGTTGTTATTTGAAGTTAATAATCCTCACATAATTGTCTTTTTGATGAATAGGAAAATGAGGAAGGTACAAGGAAAACAACGAAAGCAAAGGAGGAAGGAAATTGAAAGAGGAAAGTAAGGAAAATGAGGATAACGAAGGAAAATGAAGGTGAAAATGAAGGAGAACAAAGAAAAGCGAAGAAAGAAAATGAAGAACAACAAAGCATGAAGAGGACAGATTGAAAGATCAAAGTGTTTTTTTAACACTTTAAGTGTTTTGTTTAAACACTTCTCCAAGAAATCGTTATTTTTTCATTCTTAGGACACTAATTTTTGTTTCGTTTTAAAAAGAATCTTTCAATTTCTTCTTGCAAAGGTTAAAACGAACTTTAGGATCACAACTTACTAGATTTTTTTATTGGATTAACAATTGAACAAAGCATTTCTCATTCGTCTTTCAGTGCTTAAAAAGAACTCACATTTTTCTTTGTGGATTTAAAAAGAACAAGTGCAAACTGTGTTTTTTGTGAAAGCTTACTTAAACTAAAGGCATGGAAAAAGGACGTATGCGCTTCTCTCGCGCTTTATAGCAACCTTGAGAATAGAAAGGCCTTTTTCATGACTTTAGGGTGAGATAAAGCAATCACCTCCACACTTCGATTTGGGTTTAAAATTGAACAAAATATTGTGAGAGTGTGAGTAGAGCATCATCGTGTATATTCTGTTTCTTTGTGTCGTCAAAGATTGATCGAGTTATGGATTTTGTCTTTGCTTGCTTTTGTTTATCCTAGAGGGCCTTCCTTGGGGAAAAAGTACTCACCCAAGGTAACGACTCAACCGGTAACACTCTAAAGCCAAGAGTATTTCCAACCGGGATATAAATGTGGGTATTGGAAGAAATGCCAATATCACGTGGTTGATTCTGATGAGATGGATCTGAAAGGGGACTCTCACCGTATGGGTCAATCTCCACAAACGAAAAGTCTGAAATAGAACCCTTGTTTTGTAGTGACCAATTGATCCATTGAGCGAGTTTATTGAAGTGGTGCATTGGAACTTAGATTCCAAGAAGTTACTTCCCATGTCTGATCTTGGTTAAAGTATAAAGGTTATGACTTCATTCTTAACATACCTTTATACTCTCTTCTTGGTTGCATGTAAAATAATCTCTTCTTCTACAAAGGGCATGAGGCAAGCCCACTAAGAAGAACATACCAATTGAGCTAGGGTGTTATATTGCTTGTGAGTCAGTTTGAAAACATAGTGCTTTGATCGAAAACATTGAAAAACAAACATTCAACATGAGCATCAAATCTCAAACCCTTTAGGAGAAGCAAATATCCGTGAAAAAATTCACATATTATTGCTTTCCCTTGGGATTTGTATCCTTAGAGGCTTCTAAACATTTGGATTTCATCTCAATTTTCTTCTACTAAAGTCAACTTTAGGCAACCTTTGCCTTGATTTCCTTGATTTCTGCATAATGCACTTTTTGGGATTAAAGGGAATTAGGACATTGGACATTTAGTTGAAAACCTAATCAAGAGTGTGTTTGTGGTAAAAAGAATCCATTAAGCAAAGATTGAATCAATTGGACCACACATATGTGATTGACATCTTTTGGCCATATGGTCTTCATGCAAACATTGATCTTTTGATTTTTAATTACTCTTAGAGAAAAGGCATGTTCTTCACTACCTTGCCTAGTAAACAAGTCCTTCCTAGGTTCATTTAGGATCAAATAAAATGCTTCATCCAAATCCCAAACATTTATCATCCATCCCACCAAACAAATTTAGAGCTTTGGAAGCATCATTCTAAACTTGGGTAAATCATCGAAATCAAAACCACCTTGTTTAAATTAGGAGTATGAGAATGCATCCTTTCTTATGCCTCTAGTTAAATTAGCAATCCTTTGAACAAGTTCATCCTAAGATCACATCTAACATATTAGGGTTTACAAGTTCATTACCCAAATCAAACCAATAAAAATCAAGCCCTAAGTCTAACATTGGTCCAAAGTTCCTAAACATTCAAACACTCATCATTTACACCTTTCATCCTTCATCTCTTTATTGGTCTTAAGAACCTTAGAGGTCACTTTTGCAACAAGGTCAAAACACAAGGAGAACAAGGAATACAAACTGGATCCATACATCATGATTAATCCAAATCAATTAAACTTTCAAAACCTTATGCCGATTGATTATCAAAACTCACACTTATACATAGGATCATTACCCTCTACAAATTTCAATGGCACAACAAGTGTGAGTATGCCCAAATCAAAGATTGGAACACATTTCCTGATGGTAGATCTAAATCCAAACCTACAAGTCTATCCACCAAACAATCAATGCATGAGCCTTCAAGTGAACAACGTCATACCACCAAATCCCTACATGCCAAATGAGAATGTACCAAGTACAAGTTTTCCAAACATAAATCCAAAAAAAATTGGGATAAATATGTTTGAAAATCATACAAATGTTGTTTAGAATCCAAACAAGATGTTAATGACTCCAAGACAAGGTGACACTAGGAAAAATCAAAGTTACCTAAATCAAGGTAAAGCGATCCCCAACACCAACAATGTTCAATTTCAACCTATCATGCCAAATCTAAACATCATCCCAAATCAGAACATTATCCAAGATCAATTTTTCCATGACCCCATTCAAAAACCACAAAGGCACATTCCAAATCTGCTTCAACAAAAGCCAAATCAAGGGAATCAAATGCAAAATCAAGATCAAATTTCGCTAGAGCAACTTGCTTCACATGCCAAACTAATTGAATTATTGAGCCAGGAGATATCTTCACTCCAAAATCAATACACCCATCCATTGGTTAATCCATGTCATAAAAGGAGTGAGTTGTGTCCACCACACCATCAAGAACAATATTTCCAATTTCAAGGAGTTGGACATCAAGATCAACCTCATCTTGAAAATCAATCACCACATCTCAAAGATCAATCACCACATCTCCAAAATCAATCACCATAAGGTCAATTTAAAGTGAAAATCTCACAAAGGAACAAGTGAAAATACACACCACTTGGGAGACCAATCGAATCAGTCCTGCAATAGTTAGTACAAGAAAATTTCATCAAAATACTTGTTTACGTGAACTATCAAGAACCAGACATAAAACCACTTGGGTATAATGAGAAGCACCTTTGTGATTGTCATAGAATAAAGGGACACAAAACATCAGATTGTGTTCGGCTCAAAAAACTCATCTAAGACCCGATTGATCAAAAGATAATCACTATTGGGGACAATGATAGCATTGGCAATCTCTCCACCACAACTGTTGAGTACAAGAATCAAGATCAATCCATCACTAAGCACCTTCAAGCTATTTCTACTTCATCCAATGATCAAATCAACATATGTTTAGAGTCACTTTTCAATCATGATCAAAGTCCACCAACCAACAATGATCCAATCAAAGAAATGCCAACATCACTTGACCCTATGGTTGAAGACATTGGAAATCCCTCCACCAGAATTGTTGAAAATAATGATCAAGATCTATCCATAAATAAAGATGTTTTCTCCTCATCCAATGAAGCATCGACCAATGATCATGTTGAAAATGTCTCTACATCACCTAATAAGTTAGAGGTCATATCCCAAGAATTTATTCCAAAGCATGATCAAAATATTTCACCAAAGTCTAGCAATAGTCCCTTCCAAGACATGTTGACCCCCTTTGACCTCATGGTTATAGACACTGAAGGAATCCTCAACTCAACATTTGATCCAAATTCACTCAAATATCAAGAGGATATTGAGCCACTTACCATGTCTAATGACAACATCCAAGAACCCTTTGTAAGCAATCCATCCTTTGAAATTGACCCATGTCAAGAACTTGATCCAAAGCATGTCAAAATCAACTCCAAAATCATTCAAGATCAAGAATTTGTATCTTCAAGATACTACAATAATCTAATGGACACTCTCCTATCTATGCAAGATGATCATATCCACATAGCACATACTCCTCCATCTACCCATGAGATGCTTTCTATGGATGGACACATAGATGGTCTTCATTCAAAACAAGATCCCTGGGTAAAAGCACAAAGTTGTGTCACACTTTCGGCCAAATAAATAGTTCCGAGTGAAATATTTTCGGCCGGAAAGGTTTCGCCCGACTAGGTTTTAACCGAAACCATGTGGCATATTACGTGGCACATAGGTTTCGGTCGAATAAGTTTCGCCCGAATCTAAAAAAATCAAAATTTTCCTCTTCCCGCTTTAAAACTGCCTTCGAAATTGGATTTTTTAATGTTTAGGGTTTCTATAGAAAGGGTTTTGTTAGAAACAGTTTCTATAGAAAGGGTTTCGGCCGAAACCCTTTCTATAGAAACTATTTCTACCGAAACTGTCTACGTGGCATCCTAGTTGGCAGCCAACTCAACTTTTTTCAAAATTTTCTGAAACTTTCAACTTTAGCTAAGTATTTCTTTAGTAAGAATGATTTTTTTGCAAAACAAAAAAATACCCTTTTGTAGAGCTCGGAGTGGAGAATCCAAATATATAATTTTTTTAATATTTTTATTAGTTTTAATATATTTTATTTTTAAAATAATGCAAGTAGGTTTTCAAAATGAAAAAGGATGTTGATTACAAATTAAAAACAAGATGGTAAAATTTATTAAAAAAATTTAAATCTTATATGGGGCACAAGAGGAGAGAGTCTTCTTCAAAAGGGTATAATTCTTTTTTTGAAAATGATTTAAAATTTTGAAAATAGTTGATGGCCCGTGAAAACTGTCAAATTTTGACATGTTTGACTTTAAAATGTTATTACAAGAAAAATATACATCAAAATTTTATTTCTTTTTCCATGCACAAGATATTGAAGTTACCTATTTGGAGAAAAAAAAATAGGGATAAATGAAGTTTTTTTCAATTTGTTTCTTGACGGCCCGTGAAGTCACTCTTTCTGAAATTTTCAGCATTCCAAAATTTGTCCTTAAATTGATAAAAACATAATGAATTTTTTTTTTTTTAAATTTTAAAAATTACAACAATAAACTTCATCAAAATTTCTACATTTCATTAGTTTACACCATTTCAAAATTCAAAACATAAAGACCACTTTTATGTGGTCGAAGTTCATAATTTTTTTTGCTGTTGGCCAATTCCTTTATAAAGTGTGACACAGGTTTTTGCTTTTACCCCCCTTTATTCTTGACATTATTACACAAAAAGAGAAGATTATCAATTCCTATAGTCAAATTGAGTTATTAACATCAGGATCAAATATATCCCAAATTCAGACTAAGGACATCATGTATGAAGATATCCAACATTATCCACTCAAGGAAACAAGTCAGATAGAAAAAGATATTCTAGAGTTAGCAGAGCAACAAATGGAAATAACGTCATCTATAGTGGTCATTTATCATAAAGTACTTACTGAGCAAGACATCTCAAAACAAGCAGAATCAAGGAACAAAGGTGCTACTATGACTATACTGGGGGAAACTTCGTCTCAAGCAAACGTCAAGATAGGGAGCACGAAGAGTCCTTATGGTGAAACCAATGCCAATACTACAACTAGCCATGTCATGAATCTTCATCCACCCATCACCCCATCCATGAATTGGGACCAACATCAAATGAAGGATGTGAATCAAAGCACAAAGAAAGTTATCAAAGCAAAAGAAGCCAAGAAGCATGAAGCACAAATCAAATACAAATGGATACCAAAGAATACAAAGAAAGATCATCCCTATCAAACTCCATCAGTCAAAGAAACTATGGGGAAAAATAAAAAAGGGAAAAGTATCCATCAAGGATGTCCACAAAAACAAAAATAGGCTTTTCAAGCAACGTACAAAGTGTATCAAGCAGTCGGTTCTAATTCCATGCACACTTCCGTATCCACCCATCATTGCTCATCTTCCCACGTTTGGAAAGTCAAATGTTCCAAACTGTCAACCAATCCATCTCTTATCCCTAAACACACTCCATCCATGCCTCCACGCACAATATCTAGTTCTTACATTGACAATGTATTGGCAACGACCCTTCATCATAAGGATTCCAAAGGCACTCTATTGGGATGTGTGCATAAAGATAGAGTTAACCCCAATATCAATAAAGCAAATCAAGAATCTCAAAAGTGGCATTCAAGTGCATGTATCTTAGCAAAGCAACTTCTTTAGGTAGGATATCGATGGAACATCATGACAAGGGCATCTACATCAGCAACACCTGGTGATTCAGCATGAGCTTAAAATCTTTCAAAAAAAACCAAAAAAATCAAAAAATATGAAAATCCAAAAAATTAGAAAAAGGATTGAAAATAGTAGAGAAATTTTTTTTCCTCTAGTGAGAACCGCATGTGCGGCACTTTGGGCAGGTACCATGATGAAAACCTGGCAAACAGGTGTCATGTGTAGAATCGAGCATTTGTGTTCGCTATTTCACATGAAAGCATCTCATCCCATCCGTAATAAATAAAGCATTCCATCCATCATATCCATAATAAATCCATTCATCCATAAACCATTTATCCAATCCATTTTCATCCATAATCCGAGTTATCTTGATCTGGATGAAAGTTTGGGACACACTTTACGCTTGCTTATGGTAAACATCTTGACAAGGGTCGCTTTCATTGATCACTATCCTATGTAGTGTTATCTGAGCCATGAAGCATTATCCAATGAAGCATTCCCCCATTTAAACACCTTATCTTATTGCAAGATAATCCTTGGAATCCTTTGCATACTTACCATATCCATCCATCCATACACCTATCCAAGCACCCATCCATGACATTCCCTATATTGCTAGACATTGGGGGAAGATATGTACATCTTGCTTCGAGAATAAATCTTGGTCTATGTCCTCTGACTTATGTGGCGATCTGAACATTAGAAAATGTGAAATCAAATTGGTCAAATCATTTGCGAGCCAAAAATCCACAGCACTAGCCCATGGCATATTTTGATGAGAAGACATTCCTTATCAATCTTCATCTTTAATCAAACATCAATCCAAGTAATCACTATTAGTTGCATCTAAGTTGCACTTCAAACATCACATCAAATCATTCAAACACCTTTTGTTCCAAATCAAGCTTCATCAATCATGATCAATCAAATCCAATCAAAACATCATCTTAGGGATATCTTTCCCAAACCTTGTGTTGCTTAACACTATCCTTGCATTGTCATGTATCCTCGACAATATTATCATCATCAATCCCATCATCATCTTGGGATATCATTCCCAATCATTGTGTTGCTTAACACTATCCTTGCATTGTTGTGCATCCTCAACAATATTATCATCATCAATCCTAATCAATCAATCCTTGCATTGTTGTGCATCCTCAACAATGTTATTGTCATCAATCCCGATCAATCAAATCCTTGCATTGTTGTGTATCCTCAACAATGCCATCATCATCATTCCATCGATTTGATCAAAAAACCTTAGCTTGGTCTTCAACAAAATCCCAAACAAAGCACTGATTCCATCACACACATCCTTATCGAAATTGTCAAAATCATGCAAAAATCCAAAAACATCAGAAAATTAGAAAATCCAAAAATATTCAAAACATATCAAAATCCAAAAACAAGTCAAAAATAGAAAACATAAAAAACATAGAATCTGAACTACGTCATCTCTGAGCTTAAACATAGGCAAGGCTAATCTTTTATCAACCCCCGAGACATCAAAATCTAAAAACATTCGAAAAAACATCAAAATCCAAAAAAAATTGAAAAATCAAAAATCAAAACATTCATAAAATCTCAGTAAGTCCCAAAACATTTGAAAAATCCAAAAACCCAAAAACAACCTCAAAACATTCCAAAAAAACATCAGAAAAACATCCAAATATTTGAAAAATCCATCTACCCCGTTTCGCTATCACCCGCAATAATCAATCATCCATAATAAATTGATCATCACCTTCATCCTTTGGAAAAACAAATAGAAACAACCACAACAATCAGCAAAAGCAAGCTTCAATCATAAAATAAAAGCAAACAACAAACATTTAAAACAAAATCAAACTCTTGATCAATCGCAAACATGACAATCAAATTTATATCAACAGCCTATCAATCAACTTATCAAACCATCATCATCCTATACAATGCATGTCCTAGGATATATTGTTCCGACAATGGGCATCATTTTGGATATCACCTTGGATTCTTATCCTATCAAAACACATCCCTCTGGCTAAAGGTATGAAGAACATTGGTTTGTTTGCGTACTTGATCTTTTCTTTTGATTTATCTTATTGCACTCATTCCAAGGACCTCTTGATGATATCCAAACAAAGGATTTAGAGAGATAGGAATGGGGCAACAATCATTATCTTTTGTCTGCTGTGCTTGTTGGACGTTCTTGTAAAATAACTTGGCGAATACTTGCTTTGTTAGGTACGTCCTAGCAAGGTTTCCATATGTCAAGTGTGAACAAGAATACTTCTATCTATTTGTCGAGTCAAAGTCCATCGCACTAGGTACAACGCCATCCCGGTTCTTTATACCTTGATGCATCGTATCTACATGTGTAATCAAACATAAGGTAAGTAGCCCTTTTAAAGTCCCAATCCTTGATAAGAAAATCATCCATTTCTCATCATCATTTCATCATCATCATCTCTCATAAAGATGGTTTGTTGGATCCTCTTGTCATCATCTAAATGTCTTCTTTTCTGCATTAACATCACATCATGAATAATTACTCATCATCACTAGGGAATCCATCCTGCATCCACAAACCATTAGTATTCTGCATATCATCTCATGTGCATGTTCATCATCATAATATAGATTTGTTAGTCTAAGCATCTCATAAATCATCCATTGCATAATCACAACATAACACATCATCCATATCATCCATCTCACATCATATCATCATTTAAGTTGTTTAAGATAATATAGATTTGTTATTCTAAGCATCTTAAAATCATCTCATTTGCATCATCATCCATAACCATCCATTTTGAACCTCTTTATCACGAGATCGACCCTCAAATTGAATCTTTTCACTTGATCTCGAGGGGGAAATGTACTAGTGTACTTTTTGCTGGGGCAACTGCAAAAATCAGAAATTTTTTGAATTTTGATCACGGCAAGTTTATTCTTTGAACCAATGCAGCAAGTACATTGCTTTGAAGAGGGGTAAAATGTAGACATGCAAAATTAACATTATGCATTCAATCAGGTTCATTCATCAAGTAGACTAGGTTTCACATTCATCCACTCATCAATTTAATTAAGTTCACCTTCATCCATTCACTAGGTAAATCAGGTCTTTAGTCCTAAGGTTATTCATTTAAATAAATCAAAGTTTCACATCAATCTTTAATTAAATAAACAAAACTTTATTTAATTAAATCCCCAAATGCATATTCCATCCCTCTTTGATTTAAATAAATCCAAATATTTGAGTCAAATTGGTCAAACTCACCTAATCATCATTAAGCTAATCTAATCCTAATTAGCCTAACCTAACCACCCATCACATCCTCTAGATAATCCCAATTGCACAAATAAATCAATTTATTGATTTATTAAAATCCTTATTTTCCATCAACTTGGCATAAAACAAAATATTCCTTCAAGTTTGAAAATGATGATAAGTAGACTTGTCCCCTCCAAAATTGTATTAATTTTCCATTTTCATGTCCCCCTCTCAAAATTTATTACACAAATTTGAATTTGAAACTCCCTCTTGGACACATTTCTGAAATCTTGCACATCCCTCAACCTATGGCAAGTTGACAAGTGGCCTCTTTTTATTGGTCTATTTTTAGTCCCACATTCATCCATTTGGCCAATCTCTCATCAAGAGAATCTACAAATAGAGAGCTTCATTCATCAACAAATCCTCCACAACTCCACAATCTTAGCATTTCATCTCCAATATCATGCAAGGTCACTCTTCATTTGAGAACTGATTTTGTCCATCATTATCATTTGCATTATCAAGGGTTGGGAAAGGGCTATTTTCCACAATAGCACCAATCCACTATGAGATAAGCATACTTCATGTTTTTCATATGTTTATTTAGCTTGCTTTTGTCATTTGTTTGCATTTGGAAAACATTGATGTATTATTTCATAGAGATGATGTTATTTGCTTTGTTTCAAACTAACCATTCTAATGTGTTGGAGGTTTTAACAAGTTGCAAATTTCACCATCATACACATATATACATATCATTTGGGAATAAATATTACTATGATTTTGTTTCATCATTAGTGTCGTATAGATCAGTGGGAATTAGACAATTTTATGGTAACTGTACATGAAAGTTAGGCAATAAAAGATCTCTAAATTCTACAATTTGTATACCCAACTATTCGTATTCATTATCTATTGCAACCTCCTACTGTGAATGATAACATCTGCAATCCTTATTGGCCAATACCTGATCTTGCACAGGGTGATCCCGCAATACTGGTTTACAATTTTTTGCTAAACTAGACACTAAAATATTTTTTTCTAACTAAATTTTCACTTTTGGGCACCTATAGTGGCTAAACCGTGAAAAATTTGAAGATGATGCAAACTACTGATTTGTGACATTTTGTCTGTAGATTCTAAATATATTTTTTTCAAAATTTTTGGAATTAGATTGCACTTCTTTTTCCATCTCCTTCAAAAACTAGTTTTTTCAGTAAACACCATTTTTAAGGAGTGATGCTCACTGTATACAACATAACTTTTTTTCCATGAAGGATAAAATTCAGAATTTTTTGAATTTAGATTTGTAACTATGATATCTAGTGCTTCCAATTGGTTGCATAGTGTTTTCTTGATTTTTTTCTTAATCAAGTTTCGAAGTCAAACCAATTACAGTTCAAACATAGGTGAACCGTATACAACGTAGCTTTTTTGTATGTATCAAAATTCAATTTTTTTCTTTGTTGGATCAAGGACTTCAATATCTGGTGCACTCATATTTTTTAATATTTTTTTGATGATCTACTATTTTTCCTCATGTTGAGAACATAGAGCTTGATTTTTGGTGAAAAACCTATGTTTAATAAAACTAAAAAAAATACATAGTAAAACCAAAACATAATAAATTATATTCGTTGGATAGCTCATTCCAAGGACTACCATCATTTAGTTGGGTCTGTGAAGTCTCCTCCATTTTTATCCTCAACCCAAGCTTTGAAGGGAAAAATTCTAGAGTGTTTTGGTGCCAAAGGGTGAGAAGGTGGGAAAAGGGGGGTTCACTCAAACCTGTGGGGTTTGAGTGAACCCCCTTTCCACAAAGGTTTTTTTTTTCTCCTAGGAATGGTGGGACCCTGCATTTAATGGGCTCGCTCAAACTAGGGTTCTAGCAAACCACCATTGGGTTCGCTCAAACCAAAGTTCATTTGAACCCCCAAAAATCAATTTTTTTTGCATAGGGTTGCGTTTTTACAACTTTTCCTTCCTCACTAGAATTGTAAACCATGTTTGTGGGTTTACTCCACATTGAGTCATGGACCTTATTACATTGGCTTCCCCACCTTGTGAATATTTCTCCAAACATGATAATGCATTTTCTCAAGAGTTTCTCAGGATTTTTCAACAAACCAATTTTGTGCATATTCTGTAATTATTTCATTCCATGAAATGATATCTCCTTGAGACATTTTCTAAGAGGTTCACATAGAGTGGAATGCCAATATTCTAATTACATTTTGTATATATATCCTACAACCTTGGCATGACGTCTAGTGGAGGAACTTCTAGATATTTGGGAAAATATGATCTATTCCACCATAGCGTCTAAATGTGGTGCTTTTATATTCACCATTTCCCTGTTTGCATCCAAAATAAGCTAGGAGTTTAAATAATATTTAATAACCTTTTCCTATATGTTTTAATGATGTGTTATTGTATTGACGGAATGGGTTGTTTATTCTCCTTAGATGGGAAAAAACTCAATAGTTTTACCATATATGGTTCTTCATTAAAATGCATATACTTTTGTATGATTGCATTTACGTGCTTTTATTGTAAAATGCAAAGGAAAATTGTTATCTCTTTAAGGAAAACTATTATCTCATTAAGGGGATATTTTTGGCTGACCGTTAGATCTCTTAAGGATTTCAGTATCCTATATGTGTATGTATTTATGTATCAAAACCTAAATTTGATGGTTGGATGACCGTAGTTAAGCATTTTTACTATAAAATACAGTCAATGTGTTAGGAAAACTTTATCACATAAAGGGGAGATTTTTGACAAACCATATATATATAGTGTTTAAATGGTAATTGATGTATATGTATGATAATATGTTTATAATTCACATTATAATTTGGTATTGAACTTAAATTTGTAATATATATATATATTGAAGTGTTAGAAAATGAATATTTTTGTTTATACTTAATTGATTATGTAGATAGTGAATTAGAAAATTAGATAAGAAAGAAAAGAAATTGATTTAAGTATATTTAGATAAATGAAGGGTTTATTTAGATGAATGAATTATATGATCTATTTTTAAATGTTAGTTATTAAATTATAATTTCATGAGCTTTGATAAGTTAGACTCAACCCTCTTTTATATTCATTGAGTATTACGTATTGGCGAATAATTTAAAAGATAGTTTCATAAGATTTGTTAAGGTAGAAAATAAGTATTCATTTCCTCACATTAATTATGTAGTAAAGTGGAAATTCGAACATAAAAAAGACTAATATGAATATTTATATTTTGGATGTTGTTTAGTAATTTATGCTCAGGGATATATGTGTATGTGTAGTTCATGAATATGTATGTGTATATAGTGACATGTGCTAGTAAAACTTCTATACTAAAATTTATTTGACATTAAGTATTATTTTGAAAAACTTGATTGTAGGTTATATAGGTATCTTATTAATTTGCTTGCACATATTGTCATAAGGTTTGAGTTTAATCATTGTCTTTTTATTATTCTTATTTTAATCTAGCTAAGTTATTATTGTCAATTTTCACTTTAGACAAAATTTAGTTACCATATACTGTTGAGTGGATATTACCTTATGATATCATTTGATAATTTGTGTGAATATTAATGAATTATTAGTTGGAAATAAATAATTGATTCATTTTCTATTCAGTAAGTTCAACCAAAGGTCTATGAAGTAGAGTGGTATGTTGCATTTGGTATAATTAACAGGTATCTAAACTTGACTTCTATTAAAGATTTTATATTAGGATTTGGAATTGGTCTTGCATGGTTGTATAATTATTTTAAGTGTTTAGTTTAAGTGATTAAGTTAGTGAGTAAAATGAAAAGTGTATATAATGTCCTATATGGAGTATTTCCTGGTTGTATTGCTTAAATGATCATTTGTTTTGAATTATTGTGGTTGACTTTGGGTTTGAGTTGATTTTGGTATTTGTTCAAAAGTGGGATTCTTATGTGCAAAGTGGATAAGTTTGGCTTCTAGAGGGAGTATGTTTATGTGTATGGTTTTATGATTGTTTCATATTGGAAGTGGTTGGTAATGTTGTTTGAGTTGTGTGCAAGAGGGTCTATGCCTTGCACTGGGTTTACATTCATGTGGTTTTGTTAAGTGTGCAAGATGGTTTTTACTTTGCTTGTTGTGTAGGGTCTACTAGTTGCAAGTAGGGGGAGCGGCTCTCAATGGGGGATGGCACCTAGAGAGAGACTATTAGGATAACCGTTTGGAGAGTTTCTTAATCCAAGAATGTTGGTTCTTAATGTGTCACACTATGGGGTTGATGTCTAGTGAGAGACTATCAAGGTAACCATATATGAGGGCCGACGACTAGTGAGAGATTATCAGGGTAACCCATGCTTGGACCATGTGATGACACTCTTCCCTATTGTAGTCTAGCATTCCCTAGTTGTGTTTTCCCTTTTTATTGTGTGAATGCCTCTAGAAGTGATGTATGTGTTTATGTGATGTTAATGTTGTTGTAGTGTTGTGTTGGAGCCATGTATATCCCTTGTTTGTGTTTAGTCGATTTTCTTCTTGACTATTTGTTTATAGTGGGACCTTGTGTTATCTCCTAGCACGAGGGGTGAACCTTAGGGTTCCACATGGTCGAGAGGTTGGTGCTTTTTCCTCCATTGGGTTTTCCTTGTTTCTTGTTTGAGTGTGTGGAGGTTGTACCTTGTGTAATAGATTCCAGTTCATGATCCTATTTGAGGAGACAATCCTTTATGGATATGTAAAAGATTGTGATCCAATTGTACCATTGATTGTATTTTGATGTATTTTGATGGAACCCTAAAAAAAAATTCAGTTCCATTTTACAATTGTGCAAAATTTGGCTTGGACCCTTGTTTCTGGCTAAGGGTTTTGTTCTCTTCACTATTTTATAGTTTTGTATTTCCTAAATCCCTCATGATTAACCTATGAATCCAAAACAACCCTTGGTTGTTCTAAATTTTCATTGACTTAATGTTCCTAGTATCCAATTGTTTAAGTTACCTCTTATGCCATCGATGTCATTGTACTCACCGACCCCCTGAGTTTAGGTTTGTTAGTCACCTTGATCCTTTTTCTAGTATTAAATTTTCCTACGGTTGAGGATTAATTTTAAAATGAATTAAATCCTTAGCCTTCATCGTTTATGAGTCAAGTTCCCATTCACCTAGACATATCCCCTTTTAAGCTAACTTTTGTGGCAAGTGCAAAATTAGGATTTCATTTTGGTCGTTTGATCGTCAGGAGTTATCCCAGTCGTTCCCCATGTGCCCAAATTTATTTATTCCTTCTTATTTTATTCACACAAGTTGATGGGCTTTAGCCATGTGTCTGGTGTATTGTTGGGCATGGTCTCTTTGGTGAAGGTAGTTGGTGCCATTCAAAGAGGATGAATGGTTTCGGGTTTGAGATGTGGCCACATCTTGACTACTCCTTGCGTGCTCATGTTGGTTTATTTCATATTATTTTAAATACATGGGATAGTAGGTGATGGCCATGTATCATGCTTGGTAGTGAGACCAGTTTCTCCACAAGGATCATGGACATAGTTCAGAGAAGGATCAATGATGGACATCACAACACATGTTCTAATTAGGATCATTCCCCATGCGCCCATTTGCCTAAAGCATTAAAGAAAGATAGTTACACAAGCTAGCTTTGGGTTGAGTGACCCTTGTCACTTTTGTGGGACATACCAAGTTGTGAAGAAGGAAATTACTTTGTAAGCAAGGAGATCAACAGTTGATGGCGGGTGACGTGAGTCAATCCTGACCACTCCCTACCATCCCATTAGGGCCTCACATGTATGCCATATTTTTTAGCGAATGAGCGGTAAAATTCCACGAGGACATTCTAAAAGGATTTTATGGACTCTAGTGGACTTGGAAGGTTTCTAAAATTGGGCAAGAGGGTACTATTTCCAAATGATGCCATTTTTAAGTTTATTCTTTGAGGCACATGTTTGGGAGTTTGGCTATCATTTATGACAATTATTTATACATGTGGGAAGCCCAAAATAAAGAAGTGCAATGTACAAACCAATATTTTGAGATCAAATCAAGATCATTCCCCACTATTCTGCTACAAAGAAATACAAGTGAATTAATTCGCACGAGTAAGCAGGTAATTACAACATGAAAAGTTTTAATTGATGCTAAGTATGTGGTTGAAATATGTGTACAGAGTGGATGTATATCTACTCAGGGATTTTCTTATCAAGAAAATACATTAAAAGCACAATTAAAACTTGGTCATAATTAGTTGCACCAATAATCTATCCATTGTTTTATTTTTAAAATATGATCAACGGTTGAGGTTAAAAAAGATCAAAGTAGACTATTGTTTGATCTTGCGCTCGAGCTATTAGTATTAATGGTTGGCACAATTGCATGGCTTGATATAATGAGGACTATGGCCATATTTGTCATTCAGAAATTGCATTCAAACATTGACAATTAAGTTTGAGTCTGAGAGCTGAATTGGTGAAGGTTGTATGGTTCTTATCACTAAGAAGATGAGTAAGTCTGGAGAGTCTGCTAGGCCAGTTCAAAGGTTTAGGAGATTGAGTTTTCTTGAACCTGAGGAGAATTCTCCCGAGGATGAAATTGAGACATAGGGAGCTCTTGATACACCAAAGAGTAGAAGGGGACATAGGAAATTCAAGAAGTATGGTGTCAGGAGTAATTACTGCCTAAGGAACTAAACTGTTTCAGAAGAGATGGTCAAATTTAAAGGGAAAAAGCTGGTGGAATATTAAAAGAAGGAAAATAATAGGTGCAAGCATCATAAGGTTCATCTAGGAGGATGCAATTCTCCTAGTGAGGTTTCTAATAGTCCTTTAGATAGTGAGGGTGACATTGATACAGAGTGTGACCATTATCCACTTTCCCTGGTGCCTTTGAAGATTTTGATGAGGAAGTGGTGACGGTTCCTCCAATTCCATCATGAACAAGACATGAGTGAGTATCCTCTAAGGCTGATGACTCTACCCCTTTTTTTTTGATGACATCATATCCCTTTTGTCAGGATTGTCCTATTCAACATTCATATGATTTCTTGTTCCTAGTGTTGATGTGGACATTTTTCAGGCTAGTGTGTTGGAGAAGTGTCATAATTTCTAACTTTGGCGACATGTAGGATATTTCTGGGTGGTATGCAAGTTTTTGCTAGGGTTGCGAGTGGAGAATCTTCTTTGGTCAACAAGGATTAGAATTCAATGTTGTTGCAATAAGAAACTTTGCATTTTGAGGAGTTGGCATGTCTTCATGTGAAGGACGTGGAATTTGGTCTTTTACTCTTCCATTTTCCACAATGAGTGCATGTATCTAACTAAGGATTTTTCAAATTATTTTGCAAATGATATTCAAATGAAATGAAATGTAAATGTAATTGAGCCTAATGCTTGTTGCTCCCTTGCTATATAAAAGGGATTTCAGGGCTCATTATAGAGGGTCAGATTTTTAAGTCTCAACAAGGTTTTGGGTGAAAGCTAAGTTCAGGGAAGACACTTTGTAAAGAATATGAATGAATAGAACAATAGGTTGTCTTGGGTATGTGTCTTGTTTGCAATAATCCTAAATTAGTTCTATAGAGGCTACTGACATAAAAACAAATATTAGTCTAGAAACAAATACTCTCCTATTCATCTTTCTCACAAATTATGAATGAAAATAGTAATGGTGTTATCATTTATCTTCAATTGTTCCATTGAATGTATGATTTTGTTTTAGCTTTAACTCAAAGATTTGATTAAAAATACTTAAGGAGGGTTATATATTTTGTAAGGAATTGCATAGGATTTGTAAGGGGTGAGCATTTTAAGGCATTGTGAGTGTTCATAAATGTAAATCACTATGAAATAGTCCACCCATCTTTGAATTTAGTAAGTTCTTACATATATTACTAGTTCTTATATATTTGATTGTATTGCTCCAATTGATGGAAATTGATCTGTTTGTTAAAAAATCTTGTATGAAGACGAGTAATTACCATACCTGGCCATAGACTTAAAATAAGAAGAACATTCATTTAAAATATTTTCAAGTATAGTATGGGTTTGGAATATCCCCGATTCTTAGCAAATAGATATTCATTCATTTAGAGGTCTGGAAATTATTCAATGAAGTGAGTTTATTTGCATTAAATATGAATCAATCTATGCATAAATGTGCTACCAACTAGATACACCTCACGTAAACACAATATGAAACACCCTCCTAGGTCCCATAGAGCCTAAAGTGTAGGAGTAAACACCTCAAAATCCTTTACTCATGTTGGCCACTAGCCTTGTAGTTTCTTCAATATAGGAGTTCGCTACTCTTTAGAGAACTCTAAGGTTTTTCTAGAAAATCACCAACAAAAATGGCAACTCTACTGGGGAGAATTTGAGAAATATCTGATAGAAAATCATATAGAATTAAGAGTCAAAAATTTGGTGATTCTGGACATTTGGTTCATATATTAATAACTTTTCAGACTTGGAAGTGATTCTATTGTAGTGATGTCAAAGAATTTATGTGTGACTTTGCTGTGGGAAAAGGCCCATAATGAAATTCATTCTTAAAAGGAGCTTCATGTTGCTTGAAGTTCGGTCCCTTGTGAAGAGAGGTGGCATCTCTATCTAAAGAACCTACTGATGATGTGAAGAGAATTCCAGATCTACAATATTTCCAATCAGGAAGAAAAATCTACAACAACTGCAATATATCCAAGTATTCTTCATATTTTGGTTTTCAAGAAGCATACATTCTGTATATGAAGAAAACATTTGAAATTCATGAAAAATTTGCTTCCCTATTAAGTGAATAAGCACCAATATATGGAATAGTAGTGATTATTATGTATACTTCTATATTGCTAAATTGCAAAATCTATTGAGGTGAAATATAAATTATTTCTGAAGAAATTCATTCAAAAGATCTTGAGCAAATTAAGATAGAAATTTGTATTATAAAAGCTTAAAATTAAGTTGTAAAAGAACTTGGATGTACCCTTTGTAATTACAATGTTGATATGAAAAGCTTGTAAGGGTATAAGAAAGTATATCATCAAAATATACACCTTTGTATGGTTCCTAGTGCATCCATGGTTTGTAATCAGCCCCAGTCAAGTTGTAAGAGACTTTTTAACTCTAAAAGATATAAAAATATTAATTTCATTGGAATTAATGGTTACCCAAATGTTATTGCATCTAAAATTAGGGAATATTTACCAAAGTTTAGTGGTACAAAGTGTGAATCAGCAAATAAGAATTTGCAAGAATTTAACAATTTAATGGATGACTATGAGATAGATCATGAGAATGTGGTTATGAGATTATTTGTTCAATCTTTAAAAGGAGATGTAAGGGACTAGTTCTCTAACTTACCAACCTACTCTGTTTATTCTTGGAGTGAATTCAAAGTAGTGTTCCTAGAGCAATTTTGTGAAAGAATCAATGCTAGTTCTATGCTCAATAAATTTATGAACATTGAGAAAGAAGAGGATGAGCTAATCCCAACATCTAACCAAAGATTTACTAAAACATTGAGGGATATTCCTGAAGGTATGGTACTAAGTGATGTAGTATGTTTGGTTGTTTATTTGGGATCCTTTGATAATGAGATGACCTATTTGCTAAGAGATACGGATCCTAAAATTTGTATTAGAAATATGGGATGGCCATGAACATTGAAAACAACTTGAAATATGGAATGCAAAGGAGTTATTTGTCTGCAAGTGTTTGTTGTCCTGGGATGCTAAATGTTGATAAAAGTTGTAAATCAGAAAGTAAAGATGAATGTGAAAGCACCTACACCCCTATTGTTTCAGCCCACACATCATTCCATAATATTGATCACACATAATCCCAAATAGATCTTCAAGGAGTTGCATGCATTTGTAGTCCTCTAGCCCCTATTCAAGATCTCCCTTGCATAAGAAGACATGAAGGAGAATCGTCATATTATTTTTATGCAAGATTTAAGGATATTCTATCTTTAATTCTTGAAAGCTATAGACCTAAAAATTCAGTGTGCATTGATTTATTTTATGAATCTTATGAACCAAGTTTGAGTGCTCTACCAAAGGAGTTGAAGCTAGTTAGGATTCACCAAGTGTGTGAATACATTTCTTGTTTTGAAAATATTAGAGATGATCATAAAAAAGCTACTATATTTTCAATTTGCAATGGTAATGATTTTGCTACTCCATATGAGTCAAAATTTAATGAGATATCACATAAAGAAGAGAGTAGAGTGAAGATTGAAAATGTACACCTTAGTGAAGCAAATGAAATGTGTGGTTTCAATTCTTTTGAAGATTCCAACACTTGTGGTCCTATGGAAGACATAACATTGTGCAATCAATTTGAAGATTTTCAACATAGTTTCAATGTTGATGAGTCCCCTTGCTGTAATAATAATGATGATGACATTGAGCATGATCACTTCTCTGATAGTCAGGGTTTTCCTCATAAGAAAGAGATCAAATTCTTTGCTAAAAATGAGAAATATCATAGTGGAAACATATGTTTTCTTGAGAAGGAACATTTTCTTCCTTGAATAATTTTCAGAGTATGAGTCAAAGATGTCACTTGTAGAAGATGTAAATGAAGTTGTAAATCTATCTGAATGCTCTTCTACTGATTTTTGTGATTTTGAAAATAATGATGGTTTGAAGGATTTATATCTTCAAAATGAGGAGGATGGAGCTTTTATATCAAAAATAAATGTAAGGGAAAACCCTTTATTTGATGAGCCTCCATATTCACTAGAGAAAAGGAATGATGATCCTTATTGGTGTAGAGAAAATCCACTTTTTGCTAAAAATCCCGATGATGCACTTGATACATGGTTAGAATGTGGCCTTGAAGAAACAAAGCAACACATTGATAAGCTTCTGGAGGATGTTACATATGACTGTTTCACATTTGATACAAATGTTGTAGATAAAGATGAGTATCATGATGCTAATTACTTGAAATAATACTTTCAGTTCCTAGTTTAGTTGGGAGATGTTTTAGTGGGGGATGAAAATAAAATGCAAAGAAAAGAATGTTATTTTCAATATAATGATTTGTCATGTGATGATAATTTTTTTTAGTTTGTTCCTGATAGTACAATACAAAATGATAGAGATTACACTGGCAATGATATACTCAAAAAAATTGAGAAAAGTGCTAGTAACAATGTTTGTAATTAGGTAGACTCCAAGGGTATCCACATATTTCTGCTTGTATGGCAAAGGTAAATGTGGGTTGAAGGAAATAAATTCTTTCAATAGATTGGTTTTGAAAGGGGCAAGAATCGACCCTAAGTTTTAGTGGCCTGGCACCACCAAAGTGAAATTGAAGCCTAGTTATATTGTAGAGTGCATACTCAAAATTTGCACCTCAAGAGAAGGCTTCAAATGAAGTGGAGATTGGATCTCCCTTTTCAGGCCTTTTGGGTATGTGTAAAAAATTGTACATATTTTGGTTTGTTCTATTTTTTATCTTTTGTGCTTGGACTACTTCACCTAATGATTTTGGGATCTCACCATGCCTACGAGAGGCATGTGTCCCCAATAGGAGCCACTGATGGAACCCCTCAAAAAATTCTCAGTTCCATTTTACAATTGTGTAAAATTTGGCTTGGAACCTTGTTTTTGGTTAAGGGTTGTGTTCTCTTTACTATTTTAGGGTTTTGTATTGCCTAAATCCCTCATGATTAACCTATGAATCTAAAATAACCCTTGGCTATTCTAAATTTGAATTGACCTAGTGTTCTCGGTATCTAGTTGTTTAAGTTACCTTTTATGCCATCGATGTTGTATTCATTGGCCCCCTAAGTTTAGGTTTGTTCGTCACCTTGATCCTTTTTCTAGTATTAAATTTTCCTCACATCGAGGCTTAATTTTAAAATGACTTAAATCCTTAGTCTTCATCCTTTATGGGTCAATTTCTCATTGGCCTAGAGATCTCCCCCTTTTAAGTTAACTTTTGTGGCATGTGCATAATTAGGATTTCATTCTAACTGTTTGATCGCCAAGAGTTGATCCCAACCATTTCTCATGCGCTTATGTTGATTTATTCCTTCTTATTTGATTTAGATAGGTTGACGGGATTTAGCCACGTGTCTAGAACATTGGTGGGTCCAGTCTCTTTGGTGAAGGTAGCTGGCCCCATTAAAAGAGGATCAACACTTGCAGGTTTGAGATGTGGTCACATCTTGACCACTCCGGCCACAAACCCATGTTGGTTTATTTCATATTATTTTAAATACATAGGCTAGCAGGTAATGGCCACATATCATGCTTGGTAGTGGGACCAGTGTCTCCAGAAGGCTGAAAAACATAGTTCAAAGAAGGATCAATGGTGGACATCGCAACACATGTTCTCATCAGGACCGTTGCTCATGTGCCTGTCTGTCTAAAACATTAAAGAAAGATAGTTAGATGAGCTAGTGATTTGAGTGACACTTGTCACTTTTTTGGGACCTTCCAATCTTTGAAGAAGGAAATTGCTTCATAAGCAAGGAGATCAATAGTCGATGATGAGTTACATGGGTCAATCCCGACTGCTCCCCACTATCTTGTGAGGGCCCCACTTGTATGCCATATTTTGCAGGGGGCAAGTAGGAAAATGCCACGTGGACATTCTAAAAGGCTTCGATGGACTCTAGTGGAGTTGGAAGGTTGCTAAAATTGGTTGAGAGGGTACTATTTCCAAACAATGCCAGTTTCAAGTTTATACTTTGAGGTACATATTTGGGAGTTCGGTTGTTAGTTCTGACAATTATTGATACATGTGGGAAGGTAAAAATAAAGTAGGGAAATGTACAAATCAATATTTTAAGATTAGATCAAGATACTTCCCCATTGTTCTACTATGAAGAAATACAAGTGAATTAATTCCCACAAGTAAGTGGGTAATTAAAACATGAAAGGTTTTAATTAATGCTAAGTATGTGGTTGAAATATGTGTACAAAGTGGATGTATATCTACTCAGGGATTTTATGATCAAGAAAAGGCATTAAAAGCATAATTAAAACTTGGTCATAATTAGTTGCACTAGTAATCTATCCATTGTTTTATTTTTAAAACATGATCAATGGTTGAAGTTAAAAAATATCAAAGCAGATTGTTGTCAGCTCGTGCACTTGAGCTTTCTTTGAGTATTAATGGTTGGAACATTTTCATGCCTTGATATAATGAGGACCAATGGCCATAATTTTCATTCAGAAATTGCATTCAGACATTGAAAATTAAGTTTGAGTCTAAGAGTGGGCGGGGGCCCTAGCTCGGTTGGCTAAGTAATTCCGTTGCGGCTCTGCTGGTCACGAGTTCTAGTCTCCCCCGTCCCGTGGTACCGGAGGGCGTGTCGCGCCAGCGCCGCCGGTCACATTAAAAAGTTTACCAGGCGCACTGCAGTTTATAGGGGGTCGTGCTACCCGATTCCTGCAGTCTAAAAAAAAAAAAAAAGTTTGAGTCTAAGAGTTGAATTGGTGAATATTTTTTGGTTCTTATCACTGAGAAGATGAGTAAGTCTAGAGATTCTACTAGGCCAAATCGAAGGTCTAGGAGATTGAGTATTCTTGAATATGAGGATAATGCTCTTAAGAATAAAATTGAGACATAGGGAGCTCCTGATACACCAAAGAGTAGGAGGGGATGCAATAAATTCAAGAAGTATGGTGTCGAGAGTAATTACCGCTCGAGGAGTTGAATTGTTTCAGATGAGTTGGTCAAATTTAAAGGGAAAAAGCTGGTGGAATATGAAAAGAAGGCAAAGAAAAGGTGCAAGTATCGTAAGGATTATCTATGAGGACACAATTCTCCTAGTGAGGTTTCTGATAGCCCTTTAGACAGTGAGGGTGACATTGATCTGGAGTGTGACCATTATCCACTTTCCCTAGTACCTTCTAAAGATTCTAATGAGGAGGTGGTGACGATTCCTCTAGTTCCACCATGAACAAGATGTGGGCGAGTATCCTTTGAGGCCGATGATTTAGAGTGATGACTCTGCCCCATTTTTTTTTTGATGACACCATAGCCCTTTTGTCAGGATTTTCCTATTCAACATTCATGTGATTTCTTGGTTGTAGTGTTGATGTGGAAATTTTTTAGGCTTGTGTGTTGGAGAAGTGCTAGAATTTCTAACCTTGGCAGTATGTAGGCTTTTTCAAAGTGGTATGCAAGTTTTTACTATGGCTATGAGTGGAGAATCTTCTTTGGTCAATAAGGATGGGGATTCAATACCACTATAGTAACAAAATATTCCTTTTGATGAGTTGGCATGTCTTCATGCAAAGGATGTGGAATTTGCTCTTTTACTCTTCCATTTTTTGAAATGAGTGCATGTAACTAACTAAGGATGTCTCAAATTCTGGTGCAAATGATATTCAAATGAAATAAAATGTAAATGTAATTTAACCTGATGCTTGTTGTTCCCTTGTTCTATAAAAGGAATTCTAGGGCTCATTACAGAGGGCTGCATTTTTAAGTCTCAACAAGGTTTTAGGTGAAAGCTAAGTTCAAGAAAGGCACTTTGTAAAGAATATGAATGAATAAAACAATAGGTTGTCTTGGGTATGAGTCCTATGTGTAATAGTCCTAAATTAGTTCTATAGAGGCTACTAACATGAAAAACAAATTTTAGTCCAGAAACAAATACTCTCCTATGTATCTTTCTCATAAATTATGAATGAAAATACTAGCAGTGTTATCATTTATCTTCAATTGTTCAATTGAATGTATGATTCTATTTTATCTTTAACTCATAGAGTTGATTAAAAATGCTTAAGGAGGGTTATAGATTTGTAGGGAATTATAGGATTTGTAAGGAGTGAGTTTTTTTAGGCATTGTGAGTTTTCATAAATGCAAATCACTATGAAAATAATCCACCCATCTCTAAATTTTGTAGCTTACATATATTACTCGTTCTTATATATTTGACTCCGTTGCTCCAATTGATGAAACATTGGTTTGTTTGTTAAAAAATCTTGCATGAAGATGAGTAATTAGCATGCCCGACCATAGACTTAAAAAAGAAGTACATTCATTTAAAATCTTTTCATGTATAGTATGGGTTTGGAATATCCTTGATTCTTAGCAAACAGATATTCATTCATTTAGAGGTCTGCCAAATCTTTAGTGAAGTGAGCTTATTTGCAATAAATAGGAGTAAATCTGTGCATAAATATGTTACCAACTGGATACACCTCATGTAAACATAATATGGAACACCATCCTAGGTCCCACAGAACCTAAAGTGCAGGAGTAAAGAACTCAAAATCCTTTACTTGTTGTGTTGGCCACTAGCCTTGTAGTTTCTTCATTATAGGAGTTGGCTACTCTTTAGACAACTCTAAGGAAAAATCACCAACATATTCTACCCAATTGTATTCAGGGAAGCATGATTGTAAACAATTTAATGATGTAACAGATTGCGATGTATTGTCATGTAATGGAATTTATATATGGATATTTGTTAGTTATTTATAAGTGATCTTTAATGTTGTTTATCTGATTACATGTTATGGAGATTCATACTGTTTGATAATTTAATGTGGTGGTTTAAAATGAACTCTTGATTGTTAGATAAATCATGGTTAATGAAATGATTCTAGTTCATGTTTATAGATGAGTTAGTAGCATAGTTATGGAATCTGATGAGCCTTAAATATGCTCATAGTTTGAAACTTTGATACTCTTACTTTTATTGTTAATAGTTGTTTAAATCTGTTGATTAAAGAATTTTCGGGTAGTATCCTATAGCAATGAATTCTATATTCCTATAGCTTGATAACTTCATTAATTACCTTTTTGACTGCCCGCATAGTTGATGTATGCTTATGATTTTGGACAATGGAATAGGATTAACATGTGATTAATGAATAGATGATGTGTCACTTGTGTGTATGCTTTCCTTTGCCTTTGTTATTTATTGCAGGATTGTTGGAGGGAGCTGAAGCTAATCAAGCACAAGAATCTCGACTTTGTTGAAGAAGTCGTTCCAGTAATAACTTTTTGACCGAATCTTTGGGGAGATGCTTAAACGGTCCTTTAATTTATGGAGTGTGTAATGCTATATTTTCTCTGGGTTGCATGGAGCAGATAGACTTTCATTTATGAATATCTATTCCGTGGATTCAGAATGTATTTATGATCATGACTTCCTTTGTTAATTAGTTAGTTGTCTTTTTCATTTAAATAACCGTTCCTCTTGCGTGAGTGAACGAGGATGAAATAGTATGTGTTAGAATTAAGTTGAACAAGTAATAAAGTTCTGTGTTAAGTTTTATTTTCAAAATAGAGTAATCGATGTATCCTGGTTCTGAATATGAATAAAAATCGATGAAGCTTTGAGTCAACTTCTTGTGTAATCTAAGTTGATGCTTGCTAAGGGGGCCCACTTAGTAAGTATTATGTAGCAAATTGTTGTAGTTAACTATTCATTTCATGTTGATTACTAGTTAGAACCTATTTATGTAGATTTCAACGCAAACTCAGCTTTGTATTGTTCCTGCAGCATCGGGAATCCATCCCTATGTTTGTTCCTGTAGCATAAAGCCAGTTCACAGTTTTTCCTTTAAATAGCTGCTATGATTTCTGTTTTAGCCGAGTTGTGTTTATGTTAAAAAGCTTTACGTTGTATTACTGTTAAGCATTTATTTTCTATAGATGGTGACTGGAAACTAGTTCTTAGTGCACATATCGTGCTGCTCCATTTCAAGTATATGTACCTTGGTTTGATAAAGTAAATGAATGACCATGAAAATATGTTAGTCGCCTGTTGGAATGTCCAATTCTCAGGTTTAGTTCTGCTGTGACTTTTATATCCTTTTGTGGGCGTGACCATTTTTGGCGCTGTTGCCGAGGATGGTGTCAATCTAAGAACCTGCTATAGTCATTGTTAGCAGTAGTTTAGTCAGTTGTTTAAGTATTTTCAAGTTCTTTTCAAATACCATTTATTTTATTGCATGCATAGAAGAAGAAGAGATGCACTGGGAAGGTTCCTCCCTGAAAACCTGTTTGTTGAACTACCATTTAACCCAGCTGACGAAGAACCTGAGGAAAATCCATTTGCTCTGATATTCCATCACACAAATATGGCAAATAATCCACCTAATCCACCTCCTACTTTTGAGTTTCCCATTGTTCCCCAGTGAGATACTGATAACCTTAAAAATATTCCTTCTTCATTACTTACCAAATTCTACGGCCTAGTTACGGAGGACCCAGAAACTTTCTTGTTTGAGTTTGATATCCTCTGTTGCAGTTATGACTACACTTTAGATGCTCACAAATTGAAGTTGTTTCCTTCCACCTTGAAGGAGGGAGCTCTCAGATGGTTCATGAGTTTGGGAAGGGGTGTTGTTGATAGTTGGGCAGCCATGCAAACAAAATTCCTTGAGAAATATAAGGAATATTGTAAGAGTGGTAGTAAGGGAGACGATATATTCAGAATTCAGCAGAAGGAGGATGAAAGTATGGAGGATTATATTTCAAGATTCTTGTTTTCCCTGAAAAAAGAATTCAGACCACACTCTCAACGAAGAATCTCAGAAACTACTCTTTCTAAGGGGAATCAGTGATACTTGTATAGATGCCCTGGATCTGATGGGAGGAGGTGATATAACCCAATTGCCTTGGGATGATATTAAGAAAATATGTCTTAATTAATCTCGAGAAAATGTGAAGAAGGGTAGAGGTCATCGACCTACAGTGGGCAAGTCTTCTTTTAGTGGAGTTTCCTGGATGGAGATAACAAATTTGCTGTCTAACTTTAAGCAGGATATCATTAACAATATGGCTACACAACTAGACACTATGCAAGCTCGGAAGAAACGTGAGGCAGCTGAAGTAATCTTGGCCAAGTTCTGTCCACATTGCAGGCAGCAGAAACGAGACTGCAGATGCAAGATGGTGGCTAATCTAGAAGCTAAGCAATTACCTACTGACTTTAAGCCAGTAGAAGATGATTATGATCAAGTGTTCTATGTTGCACAAAGGAGACCATGGGCTTAGAGACAAGGTATGCCTCAAGACCCTTTGACTTTTGGTAATCCTTATTCTAGCTATAATAACCAATGGCAACCCTCATATGGACCACCACCACCTTGGAATACATCTCAACCAAATTGGCCTAATTATCAGACCCCTCAATGGCAATCTCCTCAAGGAGGTTGGTAGTAGCCACAAGGACAATGGACCCCACCCCAAGGTAATTGGCAGCAGAGTCCTCAATGGAGAGGTTCTTAGCAATGGCAGAACCAGTCCCTTGGGTTCCTGGAGTTTTCACAGCCACAACTTCAGGCCCTCATGCCACCTCCTGCAGCAACTACCACAAATACTAGCCCTCCAAAACAAACACCTATGCCTGCTCAGCCGTTGCCAAATCCCAATAATAAGCAACAACAACAGCCATAGCAACCCATGTATTTTGCTGAAGCTAACCAATATCTAGCTTATGCCTTAAACATTCATGATATCCATTTGAGGTCTGGAACTACTCTTCCTGCTCCACAACCACCTCTAATTACTGAGATGCCAGATTCTCCCCTTGAAGAACCTATTGCACCTGATGTTCCTACTAAGCATATGCCTATAACTGATACGGTTTCTAAGGAGCCTGTTTTGCAAAGTCAAGACAAACCACCTTTTCCTCAGAAGGTTACAAAGTACTACATTTAAATCCATGGAAGAACCCATTTTTGACATTCTGGATCAGCTCAAGAATGTACAAATTCAAATCCTTTATTTCAGGCCATTAAAGATGTTCTTATTTTTAGAAAAGCCATTAAAGAGGCCTGTTTGAAGAAGCCCGGATGGAAGAAAAAGGATCCCCAAACAATTCATGTCTTAGGGAAATTGGTTGATATAATGTTGGGAAATGTAGTCATTCCAAAGTACATTGACCCTGGAAGTCCTGTAGTACAAATACATATAAATGGCCAAATTGTAAAAAATGTTTTGATTGACCTTGGTGCTGCCATCAATGTCATGACAAAACATACTATGGACTACTTGAACATTCTAAACATTAGGTCTACACCTACAGTCCTGTAGCTTGCAGATAGCTCCACAGTCAAACCTGATGGAATGGTGGAAGATGTAATTGTTACTCTTGAATTTGGGAGTATCCAGCTGATTTTACAATATTATCTGTTAAGGAAACTTTAGGAGGATACCCAGTTATCCTAGGTAGACCATGGTTAGCAACTATTGATACTTTTATAGGATGCTATTCTGGAGATATGACTATTTCTGATGGACAGTCCACAAAAAAATTGGCTTTGTATCCACCGGCTAGACCTCAACCAGATTTGTCCCAACCTGTTTGGCCAGATGTGGGGGAAGAAACTGAAGAAGCCAATTCATTGGTTCAATTAATGATGCTTCAAACTGATCCATTCTCACAATTTCAGAATGAAGATGCCTTGCTTTTTCAAATTCTGCAGTCTAACTCTAATACGGGTAGTACATCTGATCCAAATAGCAGTCATCTACAATGTTTCCTGCAACAACTAAATTCTGAGAGTTTGCTGCCTAAATTTCCTGCAATTTTTCATAACTTGCTTCCACAAGAGGTACAAACATCACCTGTTGATTCTATGAGTGATCTCACTAAGCAGATAGAATTGTCTCCAGGTCACTGTTTGAATATCAATAGCAAGCTGTCACAATCTCAACAGGCTGTCCTATTTAAAATGCTACAAGATCAGCAAAAAGATTTTGCATGGGAATATGGGGACATGCAAGGAATAGATCCTTGAATTTGTACTCATAGGATCTATATCAAAGAAGACTGTTTACCAGTTCGGCAGCCTCAAAGAAGAATCAATCCAACACTTAGAGAAATAGTTAAGAATGAGCTTCAAAAGTTGCTTGATGCTGGTTTTATTTATCTAATTTCTGATAGTCAGTGGGTCTCTTCGTTAGTTATTGTCCCTAAGAAATGAGGAAAATGGAGAGTGTGTGTAGATTACATAGAGTTGAACACTGCCACTAAAAAAGATCACTTTCCATTACCCTTTGTAGACCAAGTGTTAGATTCATTGTCTGGTAAAAGATATTTTTCCTTCTTGGATGGCTACAATGGGTACAATCAAATAAAAATTGCCCCTGAAGATCAGGATAAGACCACTTTTACCTATCCATGGGGGACATTCGCTTATTCAGTCTTGCCTTTTGGCCTATGTAATGCGCCAACAACATTTCAGAGAGCAGTAATTAGTATTTTTGCTAATATATCTCAGGACTATATGGAAATTTATATGGATGACTTCACTACCTATGGAGTTACATTTGAAGAATCACTGGTGAATTTAGAAAAAATATTGAAAAGGTGCAGAGAGCAAAATTTGTCTCTACATAGTAAAAATTGCTTCCTAATGATGGAAGAAGGTATTGTTCTAGGCCATCATATTTCCAAGAATGGAATTCAGGTTGACCCTGCTAAAATTGAAGTTATTATGCATTTAAAAACTTCTACAAAATAAAAGGATGTCAGAAGCTTCCTTGGCCATGCAGGGTATTATAGAAGGTTTATAAAAGATTTCAGCAAAATTGCCAGTCCACTATAGGCCTTATTAACTAAGGAGTCTCAATTTGATTGGACGGAGGCCTGTGAAAAATATTTTCTGCAACTAAAGGACTTGCTTACTAAAACCCCTATTCTTCAAGGTCCAAAATGGACTTTGCCTTTTCACATACATGCTGATGCTTTTGATTTTGGTATAGGGGTAGTCTTAAGCCAAAAGGAAAACTCAATTGCGCATGTCATCTATTTTATCAGCAAAAACCTTCAAGGTCCTGAGCTAAACTACACTGTTACAGAAAAGGAGTTGCTAGCAGTAGTGTATGCTTTGAGTAAATTTAGGCATTATGTCACAGGTTATCAGATATTTGTTCACACTGACCATGCAGCAATCAGGTATCTGATGAACAAGCCTGCCATTTCTGGTAGGTTGGCAAGATGGCTCCTATTGTTACAAGAATTTGACATTACAATCATTGATAAACCAGGAAGAGCTAATGTTGTAGCTAATTTTTTTATCAAGGATTCAAATAATTGCACCTGCTGAACATGAAGTCATTGATGATAGGTTCCCTGATGAACACCTGTTTTCTATTGCTGCACATACTCCATGGTATGCAGACATTGCCAATTATCTTGCAACAAGTAGAATACCAGCTCACTTTTCCCCAAAAGAAAAGAAATTATTAATAGAGAAAAGTTTTAACTTTTCATGGATTGCAAATTGTCTGTTTTATACTGGACCTGATCAAGTTATGCGAAGATGTGTAAGGGAAGATGAGACTTATGATATCTTGCATGCTTGCCATGATGAACCATGTGGGGAAAATTTTGCAGCAAAGAGAACATCAATGAAGGTTCTTACAACAGGATACTATTGGCCAACATTACACAAGGATGCTGTAGCTTATACAAGGAAATGTGACAGATGCCAACATATGGGAAGACCAACCAAGTCAGATGAAATGCCATTGTACCCACAGGTAATTGTCACCCCCTTTGATAAATGGGGAATGGATTTTGTTGGACCAATTGATCCACCATCAAATGGTAAGTCATACATTCTAGTTTGCACGGATTATGTAACAAAGTAGGTTGAAGTAAAGGAAATGACTCATGCTTGTGATAACAAGGTTGCTGAATTTTTGTATGAGCAAATTTTCACTAGATTTGGAGTTCCTAGAGAGCTGGTAATTGATCAGGGAGCTCAGTTCAAATCCAATTTGATCACTGTACTAATGAATGACTATAAAATCAAACATAGGAAGTCCAACCCCTATCACCCTCAAGCCAATGGTCAAGCGGAGGTTACAAATAGGGAAATTGAGGCGATCCTAACAAAGAAAGTGAAGCTCCATAGGAAAGATTGGAGCAGTAGACTTCCTGAAGCAGTCTAGGCCTACAGAACTGCATGGAAGACAACAACTGGGTTTACACATTTTGAACAGCTTTATGGGGAAATAGCCATGTTGCCCATAGAATTTGAGCATAAAACTTTGAGGACAACTCTTGAACTCAATATGGAAATTTTTGAAGCACAGAAAAAATGTCTCCTGCAGCTAAATGCTTTGGACGAAATGAGAAAAGCTGCCCTACAGCATACAGAAGTTGTCCAACAACAAAGGAAGAAATGGCACAATCAATACATCAAAACCAAGCAATTCTCTGCTAGTGATTGGGCTCTGCTATATGATTCCAGATATCAAGAAAACCAAGGTAAGCTTACAACACGCTGGCTCGGTCCCTACGAAGTTGAGAATGTGTTTGACAATGGATCAGTACAGCTGGCCACAATTGATCTAGTCCATTTCAAATTGCTGGTTAATGGACACCGACTGTGGTTATATCATAAGCCAACATCAAAGGAGGAGTTCTTGAAGAATTTTGTATCGACTGATCTTCCTGTAGCAAAAGGCTTAGGCCTTTTTCCTGTAGCTTCTCTTTGAGAATTATGTTGACTGCCCATAATAAAGTTTTCTTTTAAAGGAAACCACTTTTCTCCGTTTCTTTTCATCTATCACATCATTCATTTCTTTATCTGCCACGTCATCCATTTCCCCACTCCGCCTCATTCATGCATTCAATCTTCCAGCTATCATTTCATGATACGCTGTTGTCCTTTACGACATTTCCAAGAACTACATTCAAGGTACGCGAAATCTTTTCATTATCGCATAGTTTATTCTTTCTATTTATTCATTAATTGTAACATGTACATCAGCCGTAATTGCATTCTTTAATACTATCACCTTGCACATGTGAGGACACATGTTGAATGCTGAGTAGGGGGCGGGGGTATTCTAATTTCAAATTTTCTTGTGCCAAATTTACGTTTGCCAAAAATAGTTATGATCTTGTACTTTCTAAAAGTACGATTGCGAAGCCATATCCTGAGAACAAGTTAACTACTTAGTTTAAGTAGATATTAAAATTATTTTATGCAAATGTCTAGCTGTTATTCTTGGCAAGAAAAGGAAAGTGCAGTAAGGAAGAAGAGTCTTTTTCAAGTTTTCAGCATCAGTCTGAGTTTTTGTTTTAAGGATTTTGATCATGGGTGGCCAACTGGTGAGGCACGAGCCTGCAGCTCATGATGCATTGATACAGGATCCTCAGTTAATGAAAGCATTTTCCAATTGTGGATGGTTAAATTATTTCTTGAGAATTGATTCTTTTGATGAAGAGGTTGCAGGCGAATTTTTAAGAACATTTTTAGAAAATGAGGCTACGATATGGGGCTTGACAGTGGCTGTGACAGAGGAAAGAATTTCAGAGGTCACTGGACTACCGACAGTTGGTGAAAATTTTCTTGTTGGAAGGAATGCTGTCTCTGCTAGGGTAGAGTTTACCCTACTAGCTGATGGGCCTTTGGAAATTTCAAAGCAAGGGTGCAAAAGAATGTCCCTGCCTTATCCATACTCTGAGTACACCATTTTTGTTATCAGGTATTTAACTTATGAAGGGCGTTTCTCTTACCTACATTCATATCATTTCAAATTGTTAAGTCATATGAGACATGGATTGGTAGTGAATGTTCCAAATTTCTTGTTGAACCTTTTGCAAAATAGTGTACATGAAACCCAAATGGGTAAACAAAACTCTGTCACACATCATGCCCTAATAAAACTTTTGGCTGAGCGATCTTTAAGGGATGTTTCACCTCTTTCCTAGAATGAGTTTGTTGCCCGAAAAGGTCTTCAACCGCCTAAACCTCCTAGGGTATTACCCACATAGCCTAGAAGAAAGAAAATGAGAATTGAGTCCTTAAGTACCGAAATAGAGCAAGAATCCGCTGCTCCTATAGCGCCCACTCCTACAACTTCCATACCGACGTCCTCTACCGGTGTGCAAACAAGGTCTGCTGCTAGAAGAGAAAAAGGAAAGACAATTGTAGGTGAGTCATCCGGGGTAGGGCAGACTCCTGAGTCAGACCCACATACTCAAAGTCAAAATTTTTTTGTCTCATCCTCTCCTGCAAAGTCTTCCCCTGTTTCTGTCTCTCCTACAACAACACCCGTTAATACTCCAATTTCAATTTATTCTTCCCCTACCGAGTCTGGATCTTCAAGACCAGCTAGGAAGAGGACTGCTAGGGAAGCATCCTTTGCTACTGCTCCTCCTGCAAAACTACCAAGAAGGAGTTCATTAAGAAAATAGTCTAAGCCTGCTACAACCTCTGTTCAAATAGAAATTGTCATAATATCAGAGGACTCTGCTGAGTCAGGTCATGATAACTCCTTGGATATATCTGCAAATGTTCCACCAAGCTCCTTTGTTGTTTCTGAAGCAACACAACCCAGTAATATTGATAAAGGGAAAATGCTGAGTTTGGACAACTTGGCTTGTGCAGCTGAGAAAATTTCTGAGGAAGAACAATCTTCTCCTGTACGGCAACACGGCTTTATCTTGTAGCAAGAGGATTTTATCCTATAGCAAGAAGAAGATGTGCCTGAACTGCCTGAAATACCTTGTGATAATCCATTGCCCACTAAAGTTTGCACAGATTTAGTTGTATATAAAAAGAATCTACTGATTGCATACTTAGAATTTCTGAGCATTAAGAAGATGCTTGTGTCATTTCACACTTTATGTTTTCGACATTTCGCCAAAACTGAAGTTCAACAAAGTTTATGGGATGAGGAAAAGAAAAAGCTGCAAAGAGAAATTGAAAGGAAAAAGCAAGAAATTAAAGATATGTAGACAAAAATGGATAAAATGATGAAAATAACTGGACAAATAATGGAGTGTAGGCCGCCACCCAAAGCATATGCAATGTGTCTCAAAGAACAGTTCCTTTGGTTCAAATTAATGAGGATCTCTAGAAATTTGGATCCCGATATTGAAACAGCCAAGGAATTCTATGATGCTTATCAAGTGGCCCCTAATTGGTTGAAGAACTCCATGTGTGAACTATATTTACATGGTTATTTAATTCCTGCAGAAACCGAATGGAACCCACTTCTTTATATAGGTGATATCCATTTAAGAGCACTTATGTCTTGGGCTGCAAATGAGATCAATTATGGAAGGCAATTGGAAACATATGAAGAAACATAAAAAGATGAACTTGTTCTTCTAAGAGCTGAAAGTTCAGACCCATGCACAGTTTTAAGAACCTGGTTTAGAGTTACTTATGGATGCAATAAACCTGAGGAAAGAGAGAAATTTTTTGACATCAGAAAATAGGTATACAGTGAGTTTAAAGAACATAAATATACATTTTGGAAACTTGCCTCTTCAAGGATTGAGACAAGGTGGGAGTGATTGACAGTTGGTCTAAGAAAGACAGAGCCTCATAGCCCCTTGAACTTCACAGCAGCACTCAGGAGATCAGAAAGGTACATGCAACTGGGTTTGCAAAGCAGATTTGAATTATGGATGCCACTGACCTTCCAACCTCCAGTTTTAATGTGGCCACTCTATCCTTACCAAGCCAAGGAAATCAATGCAGAAATAGAGAACCACAGATATGAAAGATGGGAGTTTACCAGAGGTTTTTACTACAAGTTTGGAACTTCGCTGCAAGGTCATCCTACTCCAACAAATTTCAGGGAAATAACAAGAAAAGTCAATGCTAGAGGACCATCATTATCATAAGTAGGGGGCAGAATGATGAGCCTTAAATATGCTCATAGTTTGAAACTTTGATAATCTTACTTTTATTGTTAATAGTTGTTTAAATCTATTGATTAAAGACTTTTCGGGTAGTATCCTGTAGCAATGAATTCTATATTCCTGCAGCTTGATAACTTCATTAATTACCTTTTTGACCGCATGCATAGCTGATGTATGCTTATGATTTTGGATAATGGAATAGGATTAACATGTGATTAATGAATAGATGATGTGTCACTTGTGTGTATGCTTTCCTTCACCTCTATTATTTATTGCAGGATTGTTGGAGGGAGTTGAAGCTGATCAAGCGCAAGAATCTCGACTTTGTTGAAAAGGTCATTCTAGTAATAACTTTTTGACCAAATCTTTGGGAAGATGCTTAAACGGTCCTTTAATTTAGGGAGTGTGTAATGCTATATTTTCTTTGGGTCGTGTCGAGCAGATAGACTTTCATTTATGAATATCTGTTCTATGGATTCAGAATGTATTTATGATCACGACTTCCTCTGTTAATTAGTTAGTTGTCTTTTTCATTTAAATAACCGTTCCTCCTGCGTGAGTGAACGAGGATGAAATAGTATGTGTTAGAAATAAGTTGAACAAGTAATAAAGTTATGTGTTAAGTTTTATTTTCAAAATAGAGTAATCGATGTATCCTGGTTCTGAATATAAATAAAAATTGATGAAGCTTTGAGTCAACTTCTTGTGTAATCTAAGTTGATGCTTGCTAAGGGGGCCCACTTAGTAAGTATTCTATAGCAAATTGTTGTAGTTAACTGTTCATTTCATGTTGATTACTAGTTAGAACCTATTTCTATAGATTTCAGCGCAAACTCAGCTTTGTATTGTTCCTGTAGCATCGAGAATCCATCCCTGTGTTTGTTCCTGCAGCATAAAGCCAGTTCATAGTTTGTCCTTTAAATAACTGCTATGATTTCTGTTTTAGCTGAGTTGTGTTTAAGTTAAAAAGCTTTACGTTGTATTATTGTTAAGCATTTATTTTCTATAGATGGTGACTGGAAACTAGTTCTTAGGGCACATACCGTGCTCCTCCATTTCAAGTATACGTACCCTGGTTTGATAAAGTAAATGAACGACCATGAAAAGATGTTAGTCACCTGTTGGAATGTCCAATTCCCAGGTTTAGTTTTGTTGTGACTTTTATATCCTTTTGTGGGCGTGACCATAATCTTAGAGGACTTAGTAAGAGAATGCATGTTATGTTAAATGTTTCGTTATTTAGTCGTGTTTTGTTTTGTCCTCTGGGGTTTCTTAGTGGGGCATTAAATGAGAAAGATGGATAGAACTTCCACAACAAATATATTTGGTTAGATGAGTTGGAAAGATAGTTGCTAATCCATAGTGCCATGCATCTTGTGTATGCTTCCATGATTTGTATGCATTTGACTCATGGTAGGATGTTAGGAAGGTTGTAAAATGTGATGTTACACCTACCAGCTACGTTTTGTTTTAAAGTTTGGAAGGATTTTTTTCCAATATAATCTAAACATTAAAGTTTCTTTCCTTTATGGTTTTCTAAAATAATCTTGCTAAAAATACAAAGTTCTACAAAAACCACTAGCAAGCCAACCATGGGATTTTCTAGTTGAATTTCCTATGACACAACAAGCTAATAGTTACTTTTTGTCTATGGATGATCAATTTCATAAAATGAACCTACAAATGTCATGTACAACTTACAGTTTTGTGGGTATGTGGCCCTAAATAATTACAACAAAGTTGCAATACCATCTAATGAGTTTCAATATAAAGGCTTTTAGATACATAAATTTGAAGTTAAAAGTGAATCTTTTTTCAAAATTTGTCAACAATTTGTCAAATTTGTCAACAAAACAATCTCTATGGAAAACCTACTTGTAAAAACTCAAATAAGAAGCAATTAGAAAATAAATATAAAGAAATAGTTTTGATTACAAAATGCAAAACAAATTTTTACTACAAATGTACAACACAAATCAAACAATAAAATTATTATAGATATGACTGACTCCCATGTTGGTGTCTTTAAGAATGCAATGACAATCAATTTTGTAATACTATGAGGTTTTTTCATAGCAACTCAGATATTTGTACATGTATGCATGTGGAGAGAATCTCATCAAGTAATGACAATTATTTACTTATTAAGTGGAGTCTTATCTTATCGGTTTGCAAATTTAACCACTTTTTCATCTAGTAAATTTATTTCTATTTGTTTCCCTTTTTGTCCACTTAAATTTTTTCCATTGGGGCTTTTACAAACCAAAAAAAAAGTGCATAGTTGAGGGTAGTTAATCTATTCATGGAAAAAAAAATTGCCTCAAAAAATGCTCACGTTAATATTCCAAAATTTTTCTTCCACACATCATTCATTTTATTCTTATTTTACCTTTTTATGTTTCCTTTTGTTTCGTAACACAATCTTTTATCCAATTAAAATGGAGATAAATTGGTTCTTTTTCTATAATATGTAAAAAATGATTAGTTTGAACTATTTAAACATTACAAACTTTGAAACTGATTTAAAAAAAAATTAGTGTTTTTGATTGACCTACATAGAAAAATTTATAGCAATGAAAAAAGTAAATCAATACATAATAATATGTATTAATAAGAGTAACAGTCATTTAATGTGAAAGTCTCGTGACCATTGATCTTATTTTCCCTATCGCTTCACTAAAATATCTAAAATTATCTCAGTTTTCTAAATAAAAAATTTTGTGCATGCATGTAAGTTAAGTACTTAATTCTATTTTTAGATGTCTAAAAGAATAGAAATTATTTCAAGAATTGTCTCTAGAGTAAGAGAATTTGGGTGTGATTATATATGTAAGATAATTTGAGAAATCTTGTATTGAATTTTTCCAATGTTTTTCTACAAGATTGTTCTACATTTTATTCTATTGTATTATTAAATAATTAAATTTCATTGTATTGAATATACATGACAAGCATGCTCATTGATGCAAGTTTTATGATACATCCACTTAAAAAAACACACACTTTAAAAAAAAAAGATACAACTTGTAGTACTCACTCTTAGCCATATTTATTCCTATTGGTTTAAAAAAATACTTATTGCAAAAATTGGAGATGAATACACTAGATTCTTTATTTCATTTTAGGGATAAAAAAATGAGCACTTTTGTGTGCACTTAGTATTTCTAACTCTTAATATTAACCATTTTAAAAATTATTAGTAATTTGGATGTTATATTTAGAGCTAGAATTCTTGTTCTTATCACATATTTAAATTTTGACTATGATAATCCAAAATTACTCATCCAAGTTAAGGTTTCACTAATTTTAGGTAAAGGTTGTTACTTTTGACCCCATTGTTTCTTCAAATTGAAAAAAATTATACTCATTTAGTGTGATGGATGTTGCTAATTGCAACTACTATAAATTTTAAGTTGTGTAAGAGCTGCAAGAATGGAAAGAGTAGATTGAGATGGAGTTATTTGTGGACTTGGAGAGAATCATAGAGTAGTTAGGGAAAGGGTAGGATAAGGATATTTCAATGCCAAATTTCCGTAGTGGTAGTTTCTAATTATTATCAATTAAATAAGTTTAATTTGGATGTAATATTTTATTTAAGGATATGTTCAAATAAATTAACTAGCAATTTATAGCACATGGTTTTAAAAACCATTCAAATATTGTAGTTTTTTACATTGCTATTATTGAGTGCTTGTGTTGGAGGTACTATTCTAATGTTTCAAAAGTGTACCACTATTCTTTCAAAACAACTTTAACATTGCATTGATTTGTGTAATGCCCCGTCTCGTAACCTAAAGAATGTTGCAATGACTATGATAGTGAAATATATATATATTTTTAAAGTGTAAACATGAACTTTACTAATGCAAACATTCCCTAAGATACACGATGAGACACTACATGTAAATCCCAAAGATGACAATATAGAAATTAACATAGCATGTGTTTAATTCTCATAAACTTAAGAGCATACATTCATTAACAATAATTTACATCATTAAAGATATAATGTACAAAAATGATTCTTCCTTACATTGCACTTATAATAACATTTACAATACTCATCTCCAAATGAGTTAGGTCATACAAAAGTGTACAATTACATATTACAAAATTTCTCCCCAATTACAATTGAGGAGTGATACAAGAATAAGGTTTCCACTGATACAAATGATAAATATGAGAAAGTACATTTCCACATACGAGCTCTCCATCCAAGAAGTACTCGTCGCCACAAATAAGAACTGGGGACCCAATGGTGTAAGGTGCACGTTCCACCCAACCATGTGGTACCCGTAGGCCCACCCCCCATGCTAGGAGATAGTAAAAAGGTTCCCTAGACATAACCTACAAACCCTAGACACAAACAAAACCATAGACAAAACTATATAAGTACAAACTTAGCTTAATGGTTAGATTGCTTCTAGAACTAAAGGACCAAATAAACAAGTACACAAAGATATTGTTATTATAGGTGGAGTGTCATCACAATGTTGCATAGGTTACCCAGGTGAATCTTCCTAGGTTCTGGCCCCCATCTTGGGTTACCTTGGTAACTTCTTACGAAACCCGGCCCCTCATGCAATCTTTTGTGAAATTGAATATCTTTCATAATGACTAGATATCGATTTTTCCATTCCAGGCCTTCTCGACTCATCCCGAAGTCTGAACTAGCCCTTGAGTCCATGAGTGAGGCTTAATTAATCTAGTTAAATATTTTAGACTACCTTATGTGTTGATTTAGTTTTCACTGATTAACTAACTCTACATGAGTTACCCTGGCACCACTTTGTGTGCCGACCCTCATAAAGAGCCACTCCCCTAATAATAACACAAGGAAACTAATTTTATTAACTAAGGGTAAATAAGGTGCACATAAATCAACATCAAATACCAAACATATAACAACAAACATCACAACCTGTTCATAGAACCAGGTGTCTAAAAACCAAATAGAACCATGTGCACTACCCTAGTTTATTCAAAATATGGAATCATCATAAATACAACTCCCTCATGAAGAAACTATATCTGGAAGACTTATTAACTCGTATAGTCCCCAATATGCCCAATAAGAGTAAAAACAACTTAAAGCATTTCAGGCATAATAAAAATATAATGTTAGGATTTACTAAATCCAATCAATTCAATAACATATAGTATGAAATTAATCAACTAAAACATAATTCGTTTTTCAATCAATATGAAAATTAAAACTAACAATTAACTACAATTTCGCATTCATGCATCATAATGAAAATTTCAATTTCTTAACAAAATACATTTCATTTGTAACGCCTGTTGTGCAAAACCCAGAGAACAAACATTGCAACCAATTTTTTTTTATAATAACATAAGGTAAACATGCAATTAAACATTAATTACATTTACATTGCACATTAACAACTTAACGTTACATTCTCCGGGGCACGCAAGGTCACATTGCAACACAACTAATAACAAAAGTAAAAGATAATTATTAAAAAACTTATCCAATAACATTACAATAATCATTAATAAAAGTACATCCATGAACCAAGAGTGAAAGTATTACTACCTCACATAATACAATCATACAGAATTTCCTTATAAAAATGTTACAAAGGATCCTAACTATTACATCATCGTTTAAACAATACATTACATGATTTGAATAAATGAATTACAATACATTTCCCAAACATGTGGGATGATACAAAGTACATTAACATCTGAATTACAAAGGGAACACTGGTACAAATCCAACTATAGAAATGCTGAAAAGACAAAATGTTGATGGGGAACCCAACATGTGCGGAGCACGTTCCACCCAACCATGTGAATTATAAATAACTCACCCCTTTTGCTCAAAGGTGACAAGGAAGAGATCCCTCCAAGAGAACAACAAAGTACAAACTCAAATACAAACTCAAAGATTACAATGACATAAGCAACAACATTCACGAGTCAACATAATAAGATAAAGCTATGAAACTCATCACAATTAACCAAAGCAATAACAATTAAACAAGTCACCAAAGAACATTCATAATTCATTTTCAAAATAATTTGAAACAACATTAAGAATACAATTCCAGAGGAAACAAGAAACAATGCACAAGGGTGTCTAGTGGAGAGTGTCATCGCATAGCTCTCATGGGATATCCTGGCCCTTCCTCCAACTGAGGCGCCATCACCCATCTATGGATCTCCTAGCCCTTCCTCCTACTTGAGGCCCTGACACCATAGGGTAGCTCATACAAAGCTGATAACCTCTCATGGGGATGAGGTTACGACTTTGCCGACCACGACCTTCTTAGTCTATCATTAGTCTATGATAGCCCTAATGCATAAACGAGGTATCCAATATTTATTATCTTGTGTGTTTTACTACCCATCCCCCTAAGATCTATTTTAAGGTTATCACTTGTTATACTACTCTTACGTGGGTTATCCTGAGCTCTTCCTCCTTCTGAGGCACCGACGCCCACGAAGAGCCACTCTCCCTAAGACCCCTAAACATAAACCAAAACAAGGCAAGGGTTGTACTATGACGAATAAAACATGTAACTCAAAAAAAACATGCGAGGCAACTCCATCTCGCAATAAGCTCAAAATCAAAGTCTCCACAATGTCGTACAACCTTTCCACAATAATAATAGTAATACGAAAAATCATGCCACTTCATGAGCACAAAGTGCGAGTATAAACATACAAGGATAAAACACACCTTTGGAAATAAGTTTCACAATCTACCACGGGGTTCCCACATCGACTACGCTAAACAAAAACCATAAAGGAAAAGGAAGCTCAAAATTAACTTTGCAAGATTACAACATTAGATTTAATTAATTCACAATCAATCAATTAAATTAATTCCTCAAGTTACTGATCATTCCAAATTAATATTTCAATATAAGAAAGTATAACTGTCCCTATCTGTGTATACACATGCCTATACAATCACAGGGTAAAACTAACTTTCTATTTAAATTATTTAATCATCATGATAAGTGATAAACTAATGGCATATATATATATATATATATATTTATAACTATTTATAAAAATATTAAATAAAATACACTATATATATATATATAAAAATCAAAACTTAATAATATGAAACCAGGCCAACGGCCTATAGACTGTTGTGGTAGTACGCCACAACAGGGGTAAGGGGAAAGGGTACGGCTTTGGCCATCCCTTCAACCCTCCCCAAAAAGTTTTAAAATTTACAATTTGATTTAAAAAAAATAAAAATAATAATTAGAGTCCATATGATTTCGTTTCAAAGTCTTTGTTTTCTTTTTAAATTTATTTTTAATTTATTTCATTCTTCACTATAAAATGAAAACGTGATTCCGTCCAGCCGACGCACAGGTACAAACAATTTCCAACATAATTTATAATTCTGATATACAAATAGGTATATATATAAATATATATGAACATTTACTCAGGTACAAAAGACTAAAAAAATTGAAAATAAACCAGAAGAACAAAATACCTAATTTAATTAATCTTAAGGGAAATAATTTTCTAACATGAAGTTATAACCATACCAAACATTTTTCTGGGGTCCAAACAATGAATTTTTCCATAATCAAATTGTGACACACAGGCACTTTTTAAAAAAAAATCACAGGTTTAATCTCTTCCATAAATTTTCTATTCAATAAAAAGAAAGTTTTCTTTTCTCACACAAGTCATATCTAACTATTTTTATTTTTCTTTGAAACAAAAAGATGAAGGAGGAACCAAGTGGAACCTGAAGTCCTGTGCTATTTGAGACTCCGATGAAGCTTGCTTGATCTCGATGTCCTCTACGAAGAGCTTCTCGTTCCTACTTCGAAATATCCTCTCTAGAATACCATGCTCGAATTCGAATCCAATCCTTTATTCACAAAACTCTCTCCAACATAATGCAAGCAAAAGATTGAAAACCCCCTTTCTAGAATCCCCGAAGAACTATTCAATTTAGAGAACTTAATTCTTGTGCAACTTCAAATCCATTTCCTCTGTGTGTGAAGACTCAACAATTTTCCATTAAATAAAAGATATGGCCTTTTTCATACTAAAAGCTCTAAAAATCTAAAATAAAAGAAATTATTTCTTTTAAATCAAGCTTTCCAGTCAATCCTTAATTCTCATTCGTCCTTTCATCCTCTCTGTTCTTTTATTCTTTTATTTTTCCATTCTTCAATACTTTTTGTTTTAATTTATGTTTTTACAACTTTACTTGCAAAGCACATAATTTAATTTATTTTAATAATTATCCTCAATAAGAATATTTAATTAAAATAACAAAACACAATTTAGTATTTAATTAACATTTAATAAAACAAATGACTTTTTAAAATAAATAAAATATTTAAATATTTTCATATAAGTTAATCTAGCATTATAATAAACAATTATTACCATCATTTAATTAAATAAATCACAACTTATAAAATACCAACATCAATAACATATGACAAGACACAAAGACGAACCACAAGGAACGACAATTACAAGAATGCACAATACCATTCAATCAGACGGTTTGACAACATGGGACAGGGTGACTTCCTTGTCATCTCTGTTTCAACATTATACCGTTGGGTTATTGGTGCTTGCCCTGTCCTGCCGAAGCAGGTGGAATCAAGACTCTGTACCTGCAATCCTTGCATACAAACGGGGTCGTGTACATGTATATACATAGATAAAATCAAAGCATGACATTGTCAGAAGGAATCACAGCGTAGCAGGGCACTCGAGAACGAGTGATGCTACACTATCCTTTCATCACATTTAATCTAAAAATATAATATAAATGATAAAATAGCATCTCTAAACTAACAAATCATCTCATAACATAATTTATTAAATCACTGCATCATAACATAATTTTGAAAATCAACTAACATCACCAACCATAATGTCATATGAAATAATCATGTCCACTAATGGAATAACAACATCATCAAACGTCTAACTATCCAAATCAAACAATAATAGTACCATCATAGTATCAACGTATCAAATCAAAGCATAGAAACTAATGAGTCCAACTAGCGAATAGGAGGGGTATTACATCATTATAAAAATATCTATTAATGATTTTCATATACTAATCATCAATATATTATATATTTAAATAAATACACTTCAAATCATTATAATTGAATATTTATTTAAATATATAAATATATACTTATATTTTTAAATTATCCAAAATAAATCTATAGGGGAGAAGACCCAGTATCCGCTAGGGCTAACTTCGCGCAACTGTAGAATTCAAACCGTATGACGAATCAGAAAAAGAATTTATGGGTTTTTTTCACACATGAGTTAAGATCTTATACCTAAGGTTTTGGCTTCTGGGCAATTCGGTAGAGTGCGGTAGCATCTGATATGCGCGTGGAGGTCAAAAAGACCCCTTTTAGAGGTGTCGTCTGCTTGCCGTCACCTAACGTCCCAGTACCTGCTAAATATAACCACCAATTTTTTTTTTTAAAAACACCTAAATGTGTCACTTTTAATATCTAATTAAAACTCTTTGCTCATTCAAATCCGCTCAAAATTCAATGGGTCTAATTCACATTAGCACCTTATAGAATCATTTTGGCACCCATTAAAAATCACTCCTACATATTAATCTCCTTACTAAAGCACCAGACACCAAACACATTACACCCCAAATAATCTTTATTTGGGGTCCGATTGACGCATATGACTAATATTTTTTTGTGGGTATCCCATCCTATTCATTTGCTTTACCGCGTGCTGTATGGAAGCTTCCCGATGATGGAGAAGGATGCGGATGGCGATGACTCTCCACAGCTCCTGCACGTGTGCACGGCTTCAGGTAACATCTAACATCTGTTTCCTTTGAATATGCAAACAATGGTACTGGTTAATCATTTTCTTCTACATCTTTCATGACCTGTGAAGGGTTTATTCGATGATTAAGACTCGTGAAGGGTTTGTTCAATGATTGATAAATTATTACTGCTTGTCTATGAAATAAATCATTCATCTTACATGCTTCTCACCATGTGCTGTTTTATTTTGCTAATGTCATGGTACTGGAATTATACACATGGGTTTTATTTTGGGGTAAAATAATTTCCTATCCTCATTTTACCATGGACTCACAACGTGGTAAAGTCGATTGTATCATGATTTTGTCTGCGTAAATGATAAAAAATTTTGTGGGTTTGTGAAAACCCTTGCTTTGTTTTTCCAAATATGGGTTTTATTGTGGTTAAATGATTAAATACAACCTGGTAAAGTTGATTGTCTCATGATTTTGTCTCCATAAATGATCAGGAATTTTGTGGGTTTGAACACATGTCTACAAAAAACCCTTGTCACTTTGGGCATAAATTGACAAACCCATTAAAAATAAATATGTATTTGTCAAAACCCTTGCATGGTTTTTTCCAAATTCATGTGCTTAATGAATTAATCTCATGAAACCCTTGTTTGGAATATTCTGCATCTATCTCAAAACGAATCTGTGAAAACCCTTGCTTGGCTTTTTCCAAATTCATGTGCTTAAGGAATTAATCTCATGAAACCCTTGCTTGGAATATTCTGCATCTATCTAAAAACACACTTTTGCATTCCTAGCTTGGTTTTTTCCAAACTAATGTGCTTCAGGAATTAATCTCATGAAACCCTTGCCTGGAATATTCTGCATCTATCTGAAAACGCACTTTTGTATTCCTGCAAGTGAGGAATTATTATTATGAAACCCTTGGTTAATTTCTTGTGCACATTTCTAAAAAATCCAATACATACATACATACATACCATGTATATATGTATATATGTATGTATGTATGTGTACATACATACCATGTATATATGTATGTATGTATGTGTACATACATACCATACATATATGTATGGTATGTATGTATGTACACATACAAACATACATATATACATACATACATGTATGTATATATGTATGTCTGTGGGTTACCTTAGAATAGTGGTTTACACTTTCTAAGAGGAAGGAAAATTTAGATTTTTTCCATTCCCCATACTGAATGGGTTCAACTGAACCCAATGGTTCGACCAAACCATTTCATTGGTTCGGTCAAACCATTGGGTTCGGCCGAACCCATGGTTCGACCGAACCAATGAATGCCCAAATAAAAAATCATATCCAAGTGGGTTCGATCGAACATGGGTTCGACCAAACCCCTTCAATATGACAAAAACAAAAAAAACGTTTCATTTTCACTGTCACTTTTACTTTGTTCTTTTACTAGTCATTGTCTCCCTGGTGCGCACGGTGAACAGAGTTTGTGACGGTGACCAAACAAGGTTTCTCTCTTCGGTGAAAGCAAATTTCCGTTCCTCTCTTCAAATTTCATCATTCCAGTTTGCATATCGAGCACTATTGAGGACTAGGTATTTAAAATTCAATTTTTTTAGAGTTCAAAATGCATCTATTTGTTAAATTTCGAAACCCTAAATGATTTTTTTTTTAAATTTGTTGAATTCAAATTGCACTTGTTTGGAAGTTTTTAAAGCATTTTCAATATAGTATTTTGCTTCCCCATTTTGCATATATTTTTGTCTTGTTAAACACCTTTCAAGAGAAAAATGAATATGAAAACTATCAACTATCTGTTAGGGGAGGAGAGGTCTATAATTCAAAACTACACCCATTGAACTTGCATTTATATTTGGCATGTATTTTAACTTGTTCAATTTTTTTAAATCAATCCAATGGTTTGAGTAAGGAAAAATGAGTTTCCTCCCAAAGTTAGTGCAAAAAAACATTATAATGGCTCTCAACATAGTCTAAAAAATGGAGATAAATAAATTCCTAAAGACTAGAAGTGTAGGGGTCAAGGTCACAAAATAATTTTAAAACTACAAATTTAGGGTCAAACTTGTAGATGAAAATGTAAATTTCATACATGTAGGAGTGAACCATGAAAGTCATAGCTTGGTTTGTTAAGGTGTCATAATATTAAATCTTATAAAAAATCAAGAATCATATCATTGATTATGTACATTACAATAAAATATCTCCATATAACAAATGAAGCTAAAAACCCTAACCCTCTTTGTCAATTCTATAGTGTGCTTGCTACATGAGTAATTTTTTTTATGAAAACCATGTTTAGGAATGAAAATATCCAATCCCTTATGCTTCTAAACTAAAGTTTGCAATGCTTATGGTTCTTTTGACCTTATAGATTCTTGAATCATTTTATAATATAAAACCTACATATAACCTACTTTGGCTCTAATAATTGTAAACCCTTTAGGAATTCTAAATTGTTGCATCTTGTCTTGATTTTCCCACCATTGTTATTCCTTTTGAAATTTTTACAAATTAGGCAAAGAATCCTTGCACTTATATAGAGGATCCTTAGGTATGTTCTTAAAATTATTTAAGGTTAAATGACTTAATCTAAAATAAAGGCATATACGGATCTCTTGCAATTGTAACCTCTTTACTAGTGTTCAAATATATTTGATACCTTGATGGCATGACATAGATGATGTTGCTTGATATTGCTTTATCCATGGATACCCAAGTAAAATATGAGATACATCTAAAGAAGAAATAATATGACATAGAATAAGAACTTCCCTCATCTTTTAGACCAAAAAATTAAGGTAATATAATGTATCCTATATTTTCAATCAACATATCATTAGTCAATTTTAAATAAACCCTCAAATATGCATATGCTTGTTTATAAAATGATGATAAAACAAAAATTATTCAATGCATATATTTTATTGGTGAGTAAGATCAATAAACACACCCTTACATGGTTCATGATCCACACAAAACCAAAGGACCATTATAATTATTTGGTAATATCTCACAATGTGAAAAAGGTGTCAAAAAAATTATCATACCTAAATCATAAATTGACTTGTCATAAAGTGGGTGGGTAGCTTAGTGGTGGAGATTTGCATCCTAACTAGTTCATGGAAATTTCAACATGGTATTAGAGCCAAGATAGGTGAATTTGACACCTATGTTGTGGCTCAAGGGAGTGTGTTGGAGAAATGATACACACCTAAGCCATAAAAGGACTCATCACAATGTGAGCCATTAGCTCAATAGTAGAGCATCCTAACACCAAATGGGAGGTCCTAAGTTTGAATACTGGTTAGTCCATAGAAATTTCTATAAAAGTCAATCACTAGTACATAAGAAGAAGAATAATCACCCTTATAATTTTTATTAATACCAACAAATTATCATTCCTCACATGTAGGCGAATCAATGATTTCAAGCTCGTCAACATGTATATGTCTCAATCTCATGACCCTCATATAAAACCATTTTATTAGATTTATTTAGTGTAAAATATTTAAATTTTCATTAGGAGGAACAATTGAAGGATTGACCCCAATATTAACCCCTCAACCTAATTTTTTTTATCAATCAAATCCTTAATCAATTATTCCTTAATCCCATAAAATGTTGAGTATAATTCAATTAACTCTACAATTTAATAACAAAATTTTTCTCATTATATCTTTTGGGAATAACTCTTTAGATTTATCTCTAATGGCCTAATAGGAGGAAGTGTAATCATGCAAGCACTAAGTAGAATTTTTGAAGCACATTTACAAAGGAAAAGTTGGAGGCTTTAGAGTCATAATTATATTAGAAACATTTATAATGTATGGTTTGTACAATGGTCATTTCCATTATTTTTTACTTTTCCTTTTGGAAATAATTTTTCTTTCAAATTTACAAGGGTAGGATGATGTAGATGAAGCATTAGAAGATCCATAATTAAGTGTGGTAGCCTCTAACAACTTTAGTTCTTAACATTCATCTCACTTGCACATGCAAATGTTAAGAATGTATATACTTTGTAGATCCTTGTTTACAGTCAAAAAATCTAAAATAATAAACTTCAATCCAACATTCCCAATATTTGCATTGACCAATTTCAATATTAAAAAATAGACCCAAATGGAAGATAATACTATTAAATTTCATGGGAAGAACTTAGCCAATAACTTATCATCATACACAAAATCCAAATATGTATCACTAAAGAACCTTGAATGTGTCATGGGATCTCCTTTAACATTGTGCATCTCAAATCTAGGATCCAAAAATCCAACAAAAATGGATATGTAAAATTTTCAATAGAAATTGAATTGTGTTTGATTTTTATATGTATGTCTTTTTTTGTTTCCATTAGGTAAGGAATCAACATTACTTTTATCTCAACAAGCCTTTAAACATTAATGTCAAAAGGTAGATAGAGGCACACTAGGATTAAGGACATGAATGAAAGTGGGAAGATGAGAAATGGAAGGTGGTGTATAAATTTGTCGTGACATAATAAATGAGTGTGGAGTGACAAAGACTTGCATAGGAATATCACAGTGAGGGGAACATGGGAAGTGTAAAAAAAACTAATGAGAACTAATGTGGAGACAAGAGAACTATGTGCATCATAATAAGTAAGCATGAGATGAGATCTAGGAAAAAGGAGAGGATAAATTTGGGGAGATTTGGTGGAAGGAGAAATAAATTGCATAAGATAGATAGGAGTAAAACAACAAGGAGGAATACATGAAGAAGAAGCTTGGGATGGAGGGAAAATGGCACATCACTCAAAGGGATTGCTGAGCTTATCCTTTTACCTATTTAACTTTAAGTACTTTCTTTCCACATGGCTTATTAATCAACATAGTATATGAAGGAGATCAATCATTGTACTAGGATTAATATTACTAGCCAAATTTGCAAGATCCAAAGAAAGGTTGTGTGCATCAAAGCTATATCTTGATTACCATTTTCTCAACAAGGGCCTCATGGTCAAATGATTCTTCTCCATTATGATAAATTTAGTATCATGCATATTCCCAATCATACCAATTTTAGCTTGATTCACAACCATGGTGGGATTGAACTATGACTTCTTATAGTTAGGAAAAGAGGATGATTTTGGTATTAGAAGGAAATAAGGATCAAACAATGTTTAGATTTGATTAAGAAATTAGACAATGAGAAAACACTTAAATCTAAAAACTAAATAAGATTCAAGAAAACCTTTAGACTACTTGGGTATCAAAGAATGATTTACATAATAAAAAGTTGAAAATCTACAAATAGAAATACCAAGTTACAAAAACAAGAATAATTGTTATGGTAATAGAAAGAGAAAATGCTTCCTCTTTAAAAACATGTTTATTAAGAGTTCTAATTTACATAGTGTTGAGAAGCACATAATATAATAAACATGATTCAAGTACCAAAACATTAAGTATGATGATTGGGATGAGAGGATCAACTTGGGGAGGATTATTATAACATCATAAGTTGGAACTTTTTAATTTTATCTCTTTGTGTTAATGTCATTTTTAATGTTCTTAATTAGAGTGCGGATGATGTTAATATACATTTAATGATGCATTTTGAAATTTATTTAGTAAAGGTCTCATTTTGTACATCTTTAGTAATTGTATAAAAATTTTAGAATATTTTGTTAATACATCTGCTGGAAACCATTCATTGAAATTTTTGAAGCCCAATAACCGAATATTTGTGACGACCTTTGCCTTCAAGAATTTATATTATGCTCAATAATTTCAAACCATTTTGGGGTTCTTGAATGTTTTTAAATTTTAACAAAAACTCATTACAAAAAGATGGGATTTCTTTTTCTTTTTTCTTTTCACGTTTAGGTTCTCTCTTCTTATGTAATTTGGAGACACATTGAGTTTCATTGGTTCATGTGAGATATTTATAACAAGTATGCAATGAAGTCAAACTTTATTAGATTTGATTCAAGTAATATGAAATATTTATTTTGCTTTCCAATCTATAATTTTTTGATGTTCTCAAGGCTATATAATTGAAGTTCATTTATGTTAACAACTATTAGATTAAGAAGGCTCTGAGAATCTTCTGGTACTGAGCAGGGTGATGGCGATGGATCTGAGAAGGCTCAGGCGGGTCACGGGTTTGCCTCGAGTAAGAAGAAAAGTGAGGAGGAACTGGAACGGGAGGATTCCCCAAAAAAGCCAGTGGACGACTCGGGAGGAAAGGATATTCTGGTTCCTTCCTCTGAGATGCTAGCTGATGATTGCTCAAAAGGTAACCCCAAAGGTGTGGTGGGGTCTGGTGACATGAGTGGAGGACATCGTAAGAAGTGGGCCTCTCTGTTTGGGGTTAAACCTAATGGTAAGTCAACTTTTCCCCCTGTGTGCAACATTTCTTGCCCTACAGTTGGAAAATTTGCAATTTCTATTTCAGATGAGATCATTGATCATAATATTGCTCTAATGGATAGTTCCCTAGTTGGAAAATTTATGGGCCAAAGGCCAAATATAGAGGTAGTCAGGGACTTTGTTAGAAAGAAATGGAGAACAAATGGCTGTGCCTCTATTGCGGTTCTCCCAAAAGGTTTCTTTGCGTTTGAATTCTCTAACAGAGAAGACATTAAGGTAGCTAGATGTGGAGGACCCTGGGTTATTGGGAAATCAACTCTCACACTTAAGAAATGGTCTTCAAATTTAGATCTAATGGACTCCATCTTTGAGACTGTTCTAGTATGGGCTAGGCTTCATGGTCTTCCTATGGAATACTCGAATGAGGATGTTTTTATGGGGATAGCTAGCTCCTTTGGGGAGCTACTATCGATTGATCCAATGACAGTGGCAAGAAAAAGACTGGTGTTTGCCAGAATATGCGTGGGGGTTTCTCACGAAATGGATCTTCCCTCCTCTGTCGAGATCCAATCGAAACTTGGCTCCTAGTCGCAGGCTATCGAGTTTGAGACTATCCCTTTTGCTTGCTTCAACTGTAGAAAATCTAGCCATTGGGTGAAGCAATGCCCCCTTAAGGAAAGAAAAGAAATGGAAAACCCTAAAAGGTCCTCAAAAGTGGTATGGAAAAAGGAGGATGAAAAATTAGCTATGGATTCAGTGAAAAAGGTTGCTGATCCACCTGATAATATCTTGGGTGAAGCTGGAATTGAAG
>VDFB02268118.1:155698-176281 GCA_007258455.2 Sequoia sempervirens | reverse complement strand
CTAACATGAAAAACAAATTTTAGTCCAGAAACAAATACTCTCCTATGTATCTTTCTCATAAATTATGAATGAAAATACTAGCAGTGTTATCATTTATCTTCAATTGTTCAATTGAATGTATGATTCTATTTTATCTTTAACTCATAGAGTTGATTAAAAATGCTTAAGGAGGGTTATAGATTTGTAGGGAATTATAGGATTTGTAAGGAGTGAGTTTTTTTAGGCATTGTGAGTTTTCATAAATGCAAATCACTATGAAAATAATCCACCCATCTCTAAATTTTGTAGCTTACATATATTACTCGTTCTTATATATTTGACTCCGTTGCTCCAATTGATGAAACATTGGTTTGTTTGTTAAAAAATCTTGCATGAAGATGAGTAATTAGCATGCCCGACCATAGACTTAAAAAAGAAGTACATTCATTTAAAATCTTTTCATGTATAGTATGGGTTTGGAATATCCTTGATTCTTAGCAAACAGATATTCATTCATTTAGAGGTCTGCCAAATCTTTAGTGAAGTGAGCTTATTTGCAATAAATAGGAGTAAATCTGTGCATAAATATGTTACCAACTGGATACACCTCATGTAAACATAATATGGAACACCATCCTAGGTCCCACAGAACCTAAAGTGCAGGAGTAAAGAACTCAAAATCCTTTACTTGTTGTGTTGGCCACTAGCCTTGTAGTTTCTTCATTATAGGAGTTGGCTACTCTTTAGACAACTCTAAGGAAAAATCACCAACATATTCTACCCAATTGTATTCAGGGAAGCATGATTGTAAACAATTTAATGATGTAACAGATTGCGATGTATTGTCATGTAATGGAATTTATATATGGATATTTGTTAGTTATTTATAAGTGATCTTTAATGTTGTTTATCTGATTACATGTTATGGAGATTCATACTGTTTGATAATTTAATGTGGTGGTTTAAAATGAACTCTTGATTGTTAGATAAATCATGGTTAATGAAATGATTCTAGTTCATGTTTATAGATGAGTTAGTAGCATAGTTATGGAATCTGATGAGCCTTAAATATGCTCATAGTTTGAAACTTTGATACTCTTACTTTTATTGTTAATAGTTGTTTAAATCTGTTGATTAAAGAATTTTCGGGTAGTATCCTATAGCAATGAATTCTATATTCCTATAGCTTGATAACTTCATTAATTACCTTTTTGACTGCCCGCATAGTTGATGTATGCTTATGATTTTGGACAATGGAATAGGATTAACATGTGATTAATGAATAGATGATGTGTCACTTGTGTGTATGCTTTCCTTTGCCTTTGTTATTTATTGCAGGATTGTTGGAGGGAGCTGAAGCTAATCAAGCACAAGAATCTCGACTTTGTTGAAGAAGTCGTTCCAGTAATAACTTTTTGACCGAATCTTTGGGGAGATGCTTAAACGGTCCTTTAATTTATGGAGTGTGTAATGCTATATTTTCTCTGGGTTGCATGGAGCAGATAGACTTTCATTTATGAATATCTATTCCGTGGATTCAGAATGTATTTATGATCATGACTTCCTTTGTTAATTAGTTAGTTGTCTTTTTCATTTAAATAACCGTTCCTCTTGCGTGAGTGAACGAGGATGAAATAGTATGTGTTAGAATTAAGTTGAACAAGTAATAAAGTTCTGTGTTAAGTTTTATTTTCAAAATAGAGTAATCGATGTATCCTGGTTCTGAATATGAATAAAAATCGATGAAGCTTTGAGTCAACTTCTTGTGTAATCTAAGTTGATGCTTGCTAAGGGGGCCCACTTAGTAAGTATTATGTAGCAAATTGTTGTAGTTAACTATTCATTTCATGTTGATTACTAGTTAGAACCTATTTATGTAGATTTCAACGCAAACTCAGCTTTGTATTGTTCCTGCAGCATCGGGAATCCATCCCTATGTTTGTTCCTGTAGCATAAAGCCAGTTCACAGTTTTTCCTTTAAATAGCTGCTATGATTTCTGTTTTAGCCGAGTTGTGTTTATGTTAAAAAGCTTTACGTTGTATTACTGTTAAGCATTTATTTTCTATAGATGGTGACTGGAAACTAGTTCTTAGTGCACATATCGTGCTGCTCCATTTCAAGTATATGTACCTTGGTTTGATAAAGTAAATGAATGACCATGAAAATATGTTAGTCGCCTGTTGGAATGTCCAATTCTCAGGTTTAGTTCTGCTGTGACTTTTATATCCTTTTGTGGGCGTGACCATTTTTGGCGCTGTTGCCGAGGATGGTGTCAATCTAAGAACCTGCTATAGTCATTGTTAGCAGTAGTTTAGTCAGTTGTTTAAGTATTTTCAAGTTCTTTTCAAATACCATTTATTTTATTGCATGCATAGAAGAAGAAGAGATGCACTGGGAAGGTTCCTCCCTGAAAACCTGTTTGTTGAACTACCATTTAACCCAGCTGACGAAGAACCTGAGGAAAATCCATTTGCTCTGATATTCCATCACACAAATATGGCAAATAATCCACCTAATCCACCTCCTACTTTTGAGTTTCCCATTGTTCCCCAGTGAGATACTGATAACCTTAAAAATATTCCTTCTTCATTACTTACCAAATTCTACGGCCTAGTTACGGAGGACCCAGAAACTTTCTTGTTTGAGTTTGATATCCTCTGTTGCAGTTATGACTACACTTTAGATGCTCACAAATTGAAGTTGTTTCCTTCCACCTTGAAGGAGGGAGCTCTCAGATGGTTCATGAGTTTGGGAAGGGGTGTTGTTGATAGTTGGGCAGCCATGCAAACAAAATTCCTTGAGAAATATAAGGAATATTGTAAGAGTGGTAGTAAGGGAGACGATATATTCAGAATTCAGCAGAAGGAGGATGAAAGTATGGAGGATTATATTTCAAGATTCTTGTTTTCCCTGAAAAAAGAATTCAGACCACACTCTCAACGAAGAATCTCAGAAACTACTCTTTCTAAGGGGAATCAGTGATACTTGTATAGATGCCCTGGATCTGATGGGAGGAGGTGATATAACCCAATTGCCTTGGGATGATATTAAGAAAATATGTCTTAATTAATCTCGAGAAAATGTGAAGAAGGGTAGAGGTCATCGACCTACAGTGGGCAAGTCTTCTTTTAGTGGAGTTTCCTGGATGGAGATAACAAATTTGCTGTCTAACTTTAAGCAGGATATCATTAACAATATGGCTACACAACTAGACACTATGCAAGCTCGGAAGAAACGTGAGGCAGCTGAAGTAATCTTGGCCAAGTTCTGTCCACATTGCAGGCAGCAGAAACGAGACTGTAGATGCAAGATGGTGGCTAATCTAGAAGCTAAGAAATTACCTACTAACTTTAATCCAATAGAAGGTGATGATGATCAAGTGTTCTATGATCAAGTGTTCTATGTTGCACAAAGGAGACCATGGGCTTAGAGACAAGGTATGCCTCAAGACCCTTTGACTTTTGGTAATCCTTATTCTAGCTATAATAACCAATGGCAACCCTCATATGGACCACCACCACCTTGGAATACATCTCAACCAAATTGGCCTAATTATCAGACCCCTCAATGGCAATCTCCTCAAGGAGGTTAGCAGCAGCCACAAGGACAATGGACCCCACCCCAAGGTAATTGGCAGTAGAGTCCTCAATGGAGAGGTTCTTAGCAATGGCAGAACCAGTCCCCTAGGTTCCTGCAGCTTCCATAGCCACAACCTCAGGCCCTCATGCCACCTCCTGTAGCAACTGCCACAAATACTGGCCCTCCAAAACAAACACCTATGCCTGCTTAGCCATTGCCAAATCCCAATAATAAGCAACAATAGCAGCCACAGCAGCCCACATATTTTACTGAAGCTAACCAATATCTAGCTTATTCCTTAAACATTCATGATATCCATTTGAGGTCTGGAACTACTCTTCCTGCTCCACAACTGCCTCTAATTACTGAGATGCTAGATTCTCCCCTTGAAGAACCTATTGCACCCGATGTTCCTACTGAGCATATGCCTATAACTAATACGGTTTCTAAGGAGCCTGTTTTGCAAAGTTAAGACAGACCACCTTTTCCTCAAAGGTTACAAAGTACTACATTTAAATCCATGGAAGAACCCACTTTTGACATTCTGGGTCAGCTCAAGAATGTACAAATTCAAATCCCTTTATTTCAGGCCATTAAAGATGTTCCTATTTTTGGAAAAGCCATTAAAGAGGCCTGTTTGAAGAAGCCTGGATGGAAGAAAAAGGATCCCCAAAAAATTCATGTCTTAGGGAAATTGGCTGATATAATGTTGGGAAATGTAGTCATTCCAAAGTACATTGACCCTGAAAGTCTTGTAGTACAATTACATATAAATGGCCAAATTATAAAAAATATTTTGATTGACCTTGGTGCTACCATCAATGTCATGACAAAACAAACTATGGACTACTTGAACATTCTAAACATTAGGTCTACACCTATAGTCATGCAGCTTACAGATAGCTCCACAGTCAAACCTAATGGAATGGTGGAAGATGTAATTGTTACTCTTAAATCCTGGGAGTATCCAGCTGATTTTACATATTATCTGTTAAGGAAACTTTAGGAGGATACCCAGTTATCCTAGGTAGACCACATGTGGTTAGCAACTATTGATGCTTTTATAGGATTCCATTCTGGAGATATGGCTATTTCTGATGGACAGTCCACAAAAAATTGGCTTTGTATCCGCTGGCTAGACCTCAACCAGATTTGTCTCAACCTATTTGGCTAGATGCGGGGGAAGAAACTGAAGAAGCCAATTCATTGGTTCAATTAATGATGCTTCAAACTGATCCATTCTCAGAACTTCAGAATGAAGATGCCTTTCTTTTTCAAATTCTGCAGTCTAACTCTAATATGGATAGTTCATCTGATCCAAATAGCAGTCATCTACAATGTTTCCTACAACAACTAAATTCTGAGAGTTTGCTGCCTAAATTTCCTATAATTTTTCATAACTTGCTTCCACAAGAGGTACAAAAATCACCTGTAGATTCTATGAGTGATCTCACAAAGCAGATAGAATTGTCTCCAGGTCACTGTTTGAATATCAATAGCAAGCTGTCACAATCTCAACAGGCTGTCCTATTTAAAATGCTACAAGATCAACAAAAAGATTTTGCATGGGAATATGGGGACATGCAAGGAATAGATCCTTGAATTTGTACTCATAGGATCTATATCAAAGAAGACTGTTTACAAGTTCGGCAGCCTCAAAGAAGAATCAATCCAACACTTAGAGAAATAGTTAAGAATGAGCTTCAAAAGTTGCTTGATGTTGGTTTTATTTATCCAATTTCTGATAGTTAGTGGGTCTCTCTGTTAGTTATTGTCCCTAAGAAAGGAGGAAAATGGAGAGTGTGTGTAGATTACAGAGAGTTGAACACTGCCACTAAAAAAGATCACTTTCCATTACCCTTTGTAGACCAAGTGTTAGACTCATTGTCTGGTAAAAGATATTTTTCCTTCTTGGATGGCTACAGTGGGTACAATCAGATAAAAATTGCCCCTGAAGATCAGGATAAGACCACTTTTACTCGTCCATGGGGGATATTTTCTTATTCAGTCTTATCTTTTGGTCTATGTAATGCGCCAGCAACATTTTAGAGAGCAATAATTAGTATTTTTGCTAATATATCTCAGGACTGTATGAAAATTTATATGGATGACTTCACTACCTATGGAGTTACATTTGAAAAATCACTGGTGAATTTAGAAAAAGTATTGAAAAGGTGTAGAGAGAAATTTTTTTTCTCTAAACAGTGAAAAGTGCTTCCTAATGATGGAAGAAGGTATTGTTCTAGGCCATCATATTTCCAAGAATGGAATTCAGGTTGACCCTACTAAAATTGAAGTTATTCTACATTTAAAAAATCCTACAAAACAAAAGGATGTCAGAAGCTTCCTTGGCCATGCAGGGTATTATAGAAGGTTTATAAAATATTTCAACAAAATTTCTAGTCCACTATATGCCTTATTAACTAAGGAGTCTCAATTTGATTGGACGAAGGCTTGTGAAAAATCCTTCCTACAACTAAAGGACTTGCTTACTAAAGCCCCTATTCTTCAAGGTCCAAAATGGACTTTTCCTTTTCACATACATGCTGATGCTTCTGATTTTGGTATAGGGGTAGTCTTAAGCCAAAGGGAAAACTCAATTGAGCATGCCATCTATTTTAGCAGCAAAAACCTTCAAGGTCCTAAGCTAAACTACACTGTTACAGAAAAGGAGTTGCTAGCAGTAGTGTATGCTTTGAATAAATTTAGGCATTATGTCACAGGTTATCAGATATTTGTTCACACTGACCATGCAGCAATCAGGCATCTGATGAACAAGCCTGCCATTTCTGGTTGGTTGGCAAGATGGCTCCTGTTGTTACAAGAATTTAACATGACAATCATTGATAAACCAGGAAGAGCTAATGTTGTAGCTGATTTTTTATCAAGGCTTCAAATAACTGCACCTGCTGAACATGAAGTCATTGATGATAGGTTCCTTGATGAACACAACTTTTCTATTGCTGCACATACTCCATGGTATGCAGACATTGCCAATTATCTTGCAGCAAGCAGAATACCAGCTCACTTTTCCCCAAAAGAAAAGAAATTATTAATAGAGAAAAGTTTTAACTTTTCATGGATTGCAAATTGTCTATTTTATACTGGACCTGATCAAGTTATGCGAAGATGTGTAAGGGAAGATGAGACTTATGATATCTTGCATGCTTGCCATGATGAACCATGTGGGGGACATTTTGCAGCAAAGAGAACATCAATGAAGGTTCTTACAATAGGATACTATTGGCCAACATTACACAAGGATGCTATAGCTTATACAAGGAAATGTGACAGATGCCAACGTATGAGAAGGCCAACCAAGTCAGATGAAATGCCACTGTACCAACAGGTAATTGTCACCCCCTTTTATAAATGGGGAATGGATTTTGTTGGACCAATTGATCCACCATCAAATGGCAAGTCATACATTCTAGTTTGCATAGATTATGTAACAAAGTGGGTTGAAGTAAAGGCAATGCCTCATGCTCGTGATAACAAGGTTGCTGAATTTTTGTATGAGCAAATTTTCACTAGATTTGGAGTTCCCAGAGACCTGACAACTGATTAGGGAGCTCAGTTCACATCCAATTTGATCACTGCACTAATGAATGACTATAAAATCAAACATTGGAAGTCTAGCCCCTATCACCCTCAAGCCAATGGTCAGGTGGAGGTTACAAATAGGGAAATTGAGGCGATCCTAACAAAGACAGTGCAGCTCCATAGGAAATATTAGAGCAGTAGACTTCCTAAAGCAATCTGGGCCTACAGAACTACATGGAAGACAACAACTGGGTTTACACCTTTTGAACTGCTTTATGGGGAAACAACCATGTTGCCCATAGAATTTGAGCATAAAACTTTGATGATAGCTTTTGAACTCAATATGGAAATTTTTGAAGCACAGAAAGAACGTCTCCTGTAGCTAAATGCTTTAGATGAAATGAGAAAAGCTGCCCTGTAGCATACAGAAGCTGTCCAACAACAAAGGAAGAAATGGCACAATCAACACATCAAAACCAAGCAATTATCTACTGGTGATTGGGCTCGGCTATATGATTCCAGATATCAAGAAAACCAAGGTAAGTTTACAACACGCTGGCTTGGTCCCTACGAAGTTGAGAATGTGTTTGACAATGGATCAGTACAGCTGGCCACAATTGATCCAGTCCATTTCAAATTGCTGGTTAATGGACACCGACTACGGTTATATCATAAGCCGACATCAAAGGAGGAGTTCTTGAAGAAGTTTGTATCAACTGATCTTCCTGCAGCAAAAGGCTTAGGCCTTTTTCTTGCAGCTTCTCTTTGAGAATTGTGTTGACCGCCCATAATAAAGTTTTCTTTTTAAAGGAAATCACTTTTCTCCATTTCTTTTCATCTATCACATCATTCATTTCTTTATCTGCCATGTCATCCATCTCGCCACTTCGCCTCATTCATGCATTCAATATTCCAGCTATCATTTTATGATATGTTGTTGTCCTTTATGACATTCCCAAGAACTGCATTCAAGGTATGCAAAATCTTTTCATTATCGCATAGTTTATTCTTTCTATTTATTCATTAATTGTAACATGAACATCAGTCGTAATTGCATGCTTTAATCCTATCACCTTGCACATGTGAGGACACATGTCGAATGCTAAGTAGGGGGTGGGGGTATTCTAATTTTAAATTTTCTTGTGCCAAATTTACATTTGCCAAAAATAGTTATGATCTTGTACTTTCTAAAAGTACGATTGTGAAGCCATATCCTGAGAACAAGTTAACTACTTAGTTTAAGTAGTTATTAAAATTATTTTATGCAAATGTCTAGCTGTTATTCTTGGAAAGAAAAGGAAAGTGCAGTAAGGAAGAAGAGTCTTTTTCAAGCCTTTAGCATCAGTCTGAGTTTTTGTTTTAAGGATTTTGATCATGGGTGGCCAACTGGTGAGGCATGAGCCTGCAACTCATGATGCGTTGATACAGGATCCTTAGTTAATGCAATTATTTGCCAACTGTGGATGGTTAAATTATTTCTTGAGAATTGATTCTTTTGATGAAGAGGTTGCAGGAAATTTTTTAAGAACATTTTCAAAAAATGAGGCTACGATATGGGGCTTGACAGTGGCTGTGACAGAGGAAAGAATTTCAGAGGTCACTGGATTACCGACATTTGGTGAAAATTTTCTTGTTGGAAAGGATGCTGTCTCTGCTAGGGCAGAGTTTACCCTACCAGCTAATGGGCCTTTTGAAATTTCAAAGCAAGGGTGCAAAAGAACGTCCCTGCCTTATCCATACTCTGAGTACGCCATTTTTGTTATCAGGTATTTAACTTGTGAAGGGCATTTCTCTTACCTACATTCATATCATTTCAAATTATTAAGTCATATGAGACATGGATTGGTAGTGAATGTTCTGAATTTCTTGTTGAACCTTTTGCAAAATAGTGCACATGAAACCCAAATGGGTAAACAAAACTCTGTCACACATCATGCCCTAATAAAACTTTTGGCTGAGCGATCTTTAAGGGATGTTTCACCTCTTTCTTGGAATGAGTTTGTTTCCCGAAAAGGTCTTCAACTACCTGAACCTCCTAGGGTATTACCCACACAACCTAGAAGAAAGAAAATGAGAATTGAGTCCTCAAGTACTGAAATAGAGCAAGAATCCACTGGTCCTGTAGCGCCCACTCCTGTAGCTTCCATACTGACGTCCTCTACCGGTGTGCAAACAAGGTCTGCCGCTAGAAGAGAAAAATGAAAGACAATTGTAGGTGAGTCATTCGGGGTAGGGCAGACTCTTGATTCAGACCCACATACTCAAAGACAAAAACTTTTTGTCTCATCCTCTCCTGCAGCAACACCCGTTAATACTCCAATTTCAATTTCTTCTTCCCCTGCCGAGTCTGTATCTTCAAGACTAGCTAGGAAGAGGACTACTAGGGAACCATCCTTTGTTGTTGCTCCTACAAAACTACCAACAAGGAGTTCATTAAGAAAATAGTCTAAGCCTGCTACAACCTCTAATCAAACAGAAACTGTCATAATATCAGAGGACTCTGTTGAGTCAGGTCATGATAACTACCTGGATATATCTGCAAATATTCCACCAAGCTCCTCTGCTGTTCCTGAAGCAAAACAACCTAGTAATATTGATAAAGGGAAAATTCCAAGTTTGGATGAATTGGCTTGTGCAACTGAGAATTTTTTTGAGGAAGAACAATCTTCTCCTATACGGCAACAAGGCTTCATCTTGCAGCAAGAGGATTTTATCCTACAGCAAGAAGAAGATGTGCTTGAACTGCCTGAAATACCTTATGATAATCCATTGCCCACTAAAGTTTACATAGATTTAGTTCTATATAAAAAGACTCTACTGATTGCATACTTGGAATTTCTGAGCATTAAGAAGATGCCTGTGCCATTTCACACTTTATGTTTTTGACATTTCGCCGAAACTGAAGTCCAGCAAAGTTTATGGGATGAGGAAAAGAAAAAGCAGCAAAGAGAAATTGAAAGGCAAAAGCAAGAAATTCAAGATATGCAGACAAAAATGGATAAAATGATGAAAATAACTGGATAGATAATGGAGTGTAGGCCGCCACCCAAAGCATATGCAATGTGTCTCAAAGAACAGTTCCTTTGGTTCAAATTAATGAGGATCTCCAAAAATTTGGATCCCGATATTGAAACAGCCAAGGAATTCTATGATGCTTATCAAGTGGCCCCTAATTGGCTGAAGAACTCCATGTGTGAACTATATTTACATGGTTATTTAATTCCTGCAGAAACCGAATGGAATCCACTTCTTTATATAGGTGATATCCATTTAAGAGCACTTATGTCTTGGGCTGCAAATGAGATCAATTATGGAAGGAAATTGGAAACATATGAAGAAACAAAAAAAGATGAACCTGTTCTTCTAAGAGTTGAAAGTTCAGACCCACACACAGTTTTAAGAACCTAGTTTAGAGTTACTTATGGATGCAATAAACCTGAGGAAAGAGAGAAAATTTTTGACATCAGAAAACAGGTATACAATGAGTTTAAAGAACATAAATATACATTTTGGAAACTTGCCTCTTCAAGGATTGAGACAAAGTGGGAGAGATTGAAAGTTTGTCTAAGAAAGACAGAGCCTCATAGCCCCTTGAACTTCACAGCAACACTCAGGAGATCAGAAAGGTATATGCAACTGGGTTTGCAAAGCAGATTTGAATTATGGATGCCACTGACCTTCCAACCTCCAGTTTTAATGTGGCCGCTCTATCCTTACCAAGCCAAGGAAATCAATGTAGAAATAGAGAATCACAAATATGAAAGATGGGAGTTTACCAGAGGTTTTTACTACAAGTTTGGAACTTCGCTGCAAGGTCATCCTACTCCAACAAATTTTAGGGAAATAACAAGAAAAGTCAATGCTGGAGGACCAACATTATCATAAGTAGGGGGCAGAATGACGAGCCTTAAATATGCTCATAGTTTAAAACTTTGATACTCTTACTTTTATTGTTAATAGTTGTTTAAATATGTTGATTGAATACTTTTCGGGTAGTATCTTGTAGTAATGAATTCTATATTCTTGCAGCTTGATAACTTCATTAATTACCTTTTTGACTACCCGCATAGCTGATGTATGCTTATGATTTTGGATAATGGAATAGGATTAACATGTGATTAATGAATAGATGATGTGTCACTTGTGTGTATGCTTTCTTTTGCCTCTGTTATTTATTGCAGGATTGTTGGAGGGAGCTGAAGTTGATCAAGCACAAGAATCTTGACTTTGTTGAAGAAGTCGTTCCAGTAATAACTTTTTGACTGAATCTTTGGGAAGATGCTTAAACGGTCCTTTAATTTATGGAGTGTGTAATGCTATATTTTCTCTAGGTCGCGTCGGGCAGATAGACTTTCATTTATGAATATCTATTCCGTGGATTCAGAATGTATTTATGATCACGACTTCCTTTGTTAATTAGTTAGTTGTCTTTTTCATTTAAATAACCATTCCTCCTATGTGAGTGAACAAGGATGAAATAGTATGTGTTAGAATTAAGTTGAACACGTAATAAAGTTCTGTGTTAAGTTTTATTTTTAAAATAGAGTAATCAATGTATCCTGGTTCTGAATATGAATAAAAATCGATGAAGCTTTGAGTCAACTTCTTGTGTAATCTAAGTTGATGCTTGCTAAGGGGGCCCACTTAGTAAGTATTTTGTAGCAAATTGTTGTAGTTAACTATTCATTTCATGTTGATTACTAGTTAGAACCTATTTCTATAGATTTCAACGCAAACTCAACTTTGTATTGTTCCTACAGCATCGGGAATCCATCCCTATGTTTGTTCCTACAGCATAAAGCCAGTTCACAGTTTGTCCTTTAAATAGCTGCTATGATTTCTGTTTTAGCTGAGTTGTGTTTAAGTTAAAAATATTTACATTGTATTACTGTTAAGCATTTATTTTCTATAGATGGTGACTGGAAACTAGTTCTTAGTGCACATATCGTGTTGCTCCATTTCAAGTATACGTACCCTGGTTTGATAAAGTAAATGAACGACCATGAAAATATGTTAGTCGCCTGTTGGAATGTCTAATTCCCAGGTTTAGTTTTGCTGTGACTTTTATATCCTTTTGTGGGTGTGACCAGAATCTTAGAGGACTTAGTATTAGAATGCATGTTATGTTATATTATGCATGTTATGTTAAATGTTTCGTTATTTAGTCATGTTTTGTTTTGTCCTCTGGGGTTTCTTAGTGGGGCATTACATGAGAAAAATGGATAGAACTTCCACAACAAATATATTTGGTCAGATGAGTTGGAAAGACAGTTGCTAATCCATAGTGCCATGCATCTTATGTATGCTTCCATGATTTGCATGCATTTGACTCATGGTAGGATGTTAGGAAGGTTGTAAAATGTGATGTTACACCTACCAGCTACATTTTGTTTTAAAGTTTGGAAGGATTTTTTTCCAATATACTCTAAACATTAAAGTTTCTTTCCATTATGGTTTTCTAAAATAATCTTACTAAAAATACAACGTTCTACAAAAACCACTAGCAAGCCAACCATGGGATTTTCTAGTTGAATTTCCTATGACACAACAAGCTAATAGTTACTTTTTTTTCTGTGGATGATCAATTTCATAAAATGAACCTACAAATGTCATGTACAACTTATAGTTTTGTGGATATGTGACTCTAAATAATTACAACAAAGTTGCAATACCATCTAATGAGTTTCAATATAAAGGCTTTTAGATACATAAATTTGAAGTTAAAAGTGAATCTTTTTTCAAAATTTGTCAACAATTTGTCAAATTTGTCAACAAAACAATCTCTATGGAAAAACTACTTGTAAAAACTCAAGTAAGAAGCAATTAGAAAATAAATATAAAGAAATAGTTTTGATTACAAAATGCAAAACAAATTTTTACTACAAATGTACAACACAAATCAAACAATAAAATTATTATAGATACGACTGACTCCCATGTTGATGTCTTTAAGAATGCAATGACAATCAGTTTTGTAATACTATGAGGTTTTTCATAGCAACTCAGATATTTGTACGTGTATGCATGTGGAGAGAATCTCATCAAATAATGACAATTATTTACTTATTGAGTGGAGTCTTATCTTATCGGTTTGCAAATTTAACCACTTTTTCATGTAGTAAATTTATTTCTATTTGTTTCCCTTTTCGTCTCCTTAAAATTTTTCCATTGGGGCTTTTACAAACCAAAAAAAAATTTGCATAGTTGAGGGTAGTTAATCTATTAATGGAAAAAAAATTGCCTCAAAATGCTCACGTGAATATTCCAAAATTTTTCTTCCACACATCATTCATTTTATTCTTATTTTACCTTTTTGTGTTTCCTTTTGTTTCGTAACACAATCTTTTATCCAATTAAAATGGAGATAAATTGGTTCTTTTTCTATAATATGTAAAAAATGATTAGTTTGAACTATTTAAACATTACAAACTTTGAAACTGATTTAAAAAAAAAATTAATGTTTTTGATTGACCTACATAGAAAAATTTATAGCAATGAAAAAAGTAAATCAATACATAATAATATGTATTAATAAGAGTAACAATTATTTAATGTGAAAGTCCCATGACCATTGATCTTATTTTCCCTATCGCTTCACTAAAATATCTAAAATTATCTCAATTTTCTAAATAAAAAATTTTGTGCATGCATGTAAGTTAAGTACTTAATTCTATTTTTAGATGTCTAAAAGAATAGACATTATTTCAAGAATGGTCTCTAGAGTAAGAGAATTTGGGTGCGATTATATATGTAAGATAATTTGAGAAATCTTGTATTGAATTTTTCCAATGCTTTTCTACAAGATTGTTCTACATTTTATTCTATTGTATTATTAAATAATTAAATTTCATTGTATTGAATATACATGACAAGCATGCTCATTGATGCAAGTTTTATGATGCATCCACTTAAAAAAACACACTTTAAAAAAAAAAGATACAACTTGTAGTACTCACTCTTAGCCATATTTATTCCTATTGGTTTAAAAAAATACTTATTGCAAAAAATGGAGATGAATACACTAGATTCTTTATTTCATTTTAGGGATAAAAAAATGAGCACTTTTGTGTGCACTTAGTATTTCTAACTCTTAATATTAACCATTTTAAAAATTATTAGTAATTTGGATGTTATATTTAGAGCTAGAATTCTTGTTCTTATCACATATTTAAATTTTGACTATGATAATCCAAAATTACTCATCCAAGTTAAGGTTTCACTAATTTTAGGTAAAGGTTGTCACTTTTGACCCCATTGTTTCTTCAAATTGAAAAAATTTATACTCATTTAGTGTGATGGATGTTGCTAATTGCAACTACTATAAATTTTAAGTTGTGTAAGAGCTACAAGAATGGAAAGAGTAGATTGAGATGGAGTTATTTGTGGACTTGGAGAGAATCATAGAGTAGTTAGGGAAAGGGTAGGATAAGGATATTTCAATGCCCAATTTCCGTGGTGGTAGTTTCTAATTATTATCAATTAAATAGGTTTAATTTGGATGTAATATTTTATTCAAGGATATGTTCAAATAAATTAACTAGCAATTTATAGCACATGGTTTTAAAAACCATTCAAATATTGTAGTTTTTTACATTGCTATTATTGAGTGCTTGTGTTGGAGGTACTATTCTAATGTTTCAAAAGTGTACCACTATTCTTTCAAAACAACTCTAACATTGCATTGATTTGTGTAATGCCCCATCTCGTAACCTAAAGAATGTTGCAATGACTATGATAGTGAAATAATTTTTTTTTTTAAAGTGTAAACATGAACTTTACTAATGCAAACATTCCCTAAGATACACGACGAGACACTACATGTAAATCCCAAAGATGACAATATAGAAATTAACATAGCATGTGTTTAATTCTCATAAACTTAAGAGCATACATTCATTAACAATAATTTACATCATTAAAGATATAATGTACAAAAATTATTCTTCCTTACATTGCACTTATAATAACATTTACATTACTCATCTCCAAATGAGGTAGGTCATACAAAAGTGTACAATTACATATTACAAAATTTCTCCCCGATTACAATTGAGGAGTGATACAAGAATAAGGTTTCCACTGATGCAAATGATAAATATGAGAAAGTACATTTCCACATACGAGCTCTCCATCCAAGAAGTACTCATCGCCACGAACAAGAATTGGGGACCCAACGATGTAAGGTGCACGTTCCACCCAACCATGTGGTACCTGTAGGCCCACCCCCCATGCTAGGAGATAGTAAAAAGGTTCCCTAGACATAACCTACAAACCCTAGACACAAACGAAACCATATACAAAACTATATAAGTACAAACTTAGCTTAATGGTTACATTGCTTCTAGAACTGAAGGATCAAATAAACAAGTACACAAAGATATTGTTATTATAGGTGGAGTGTCATCACAATGTTGCATAGGTTACCTAGGCGAATCTTCCTAGGTTTTGGCCCCCATCTTGGGTTACCCTGGTAACCTCTTACGAAACCCGGCCCCTCATGCAATTTGTTGCGGAATCGAATATCTTTCATAATGACTAGATATCGATTTTTCCATTCCAGGCCTTCTCGACTCATCCCGAAGTCTGAACTAGCCCTTGAGTCCATGAGTGAGGCTTAATTAATCTAGTTAAATATTTTAGACTACCTAATGTGTTGATTTAGTTTTCACTAATTAACTAACTCTACATGAGTTACCCTGGCACCACTTTGCGTTCTGACCCTCATAAAGAGCCACTCCCCTAATAATAACACAAGGAAACTAATTTTATTAACAAAGGGTAAACAAGGTGCACATAAATCAACATCAAATACCGAACATATAACAACAAACATCACAACCTATTCATAGAACCAGGTGTCTAAAAACCAAATAGAACCATGTGCACTACCCTAGTTTATTCAAAATATGGAATCATCATAAATACAACTCCCTCATGAAGAAACTATATCTGGAAGACTTATTAACCAGTATAGTCCCCAATATGCCCAATAAGAGTAAAAACAACTTAAAGTATTTCAGGCATAATAAAAATCTAATGTTAGGATTTACTAAATCCAATCAATTCAATAACATATAGTATGAAATTAATCAACTAAAACATAATTCATTTTTCAATCAATATGAAAATTAAAACTAACAATTAACTACAATTTCGCATTCATGCATCATAATGAAAATTTCAATTTCTTAACAAAATACATTTCATTTGTAACGCCTGTCTTGCAAAACCCAGAGAACAAACATTGCAACCAATTTTTTTTTATAATAACATAAGGTAAACATGCAATTAAACATTAATTACATTTACATTGCACATTAACAACTTAACGTTACATTCTCTGGGGCACGCGAGGTCACATTGCAACACAACTAATAACAAAAGTAAAAGATAATTATTAAAAAACTTATCTAATAACATTACAATAATCATTAATAAAAGTACATCCATGAACCAAGAGTGAAAGTATTACTACCTCACATAATACAATCATAAAGAATTTCCTTATAAAAATGTTACAAAGGATCCTAACTATTACATCATCGTTTAAACAATACATTACATGATTTGAATAAATGAATTACAATACATTTCCCAAACATGTGGGATGATACAAAGTACATTAACATCTGAATTACAAAGGGAACACTGATACAACTCCAACTGTAGAAATGCTGAAAAGATAGAATGCTGATGGGGAACCCAACATGTGCGGAGCACATTCCACCCAACCATGTGAATTATAAATAACTCACCCCTTGTGCTCAAAGGTGACAAGGAAGAGATCCCTCCAAGAGAACAACAAAGTACAAACTCAAATACAAACTCAAAGATTACAATGACATAAGCAACAACATTCACGAGTCAACATAATAAGATAAAGCTATGAAACTCATCATAATTAACCAAAGCAATAACAATTAAACAAGTCACCAAAGAAAATTCATAATTCATTTTCAAAATAATTTGAAACAACATTAAGAATACAATTCCAGAGGAAACAAGAAACAATGCACAAGGGTGTCTAGTGGAGAGTGTCATCTCATAGCTCTCATGGGATATCCTGGCCCTTCCTCCAACTGAGGTGGTGGCACCCATCTATGGATCTCCTAGCCCTTCCTCCTACTTGAGGCACCGACACCATAGGGTAGCTCATACGGAGCCGATAACCTCTCATGGGGATGAGGTTACGACTTTGCCGACCGCGACCTTCTCAGTCTATCATTAGTCTATGATAGCCCTAATGCATAAACGAGGTATCCAATATTTATTATCTTGTGTTTTACTACCCATCCCCCTAAGATCTATTTTAAGGTTATCACTTGTTATACTACTCTTACGTGGTTTATCCTGAGTTCTTCCTCCTTCTGAGGCGCTGACACCCACGAAGAGCCACTCTCCCTAAGACCCCTAAACATAAACCAAAACAAGGCAAGGGTTGTACTATGACGAATAAAACATGTAACTCAAAAAAAAACATGTGAGGCAACTCCATCTCGCAATAAGCTCAAAATCAAAGTCTCCACAATGTCGTACAACCCTTCCACAATAATAATAGTAATATGAAAATCATGCCACTTCACGAGCACAAAGTACGAGTATAAACATACAAGGATAAAACACACCTCTGGAAATAAGTTTCACAATCTACCACGGGGTTCCCACATCGACTACGCTAAACAAAAACCATAAAGGAAAAGGAAGCTCAAAATTAACTTTGCAAGATTACAACATTATATTTAATTAATTCTCAATCAATCAATTAAATTAATTCCTCAAGTTACTAATAATTCCAAATTAATATTTCAATATAAGAAAGTATAACTGTCCCTATCTGTGTATACACATGCCTATACAATCACAGGGTAAAACTAACTTTCTATTTAAATTATTTAATCATCATGATAAGTGATAAACTAATGGCATATATAAATATATATATATATATCTATATATATATATTTATAACTATTTATAAAAATAATAAATAAAATACACTATATATATATATATAAAAACAAAACTTAATAAAATGAAACTAGGCCGACGGCCTATAGACTGCTGTGGCAGTACGCCATGGCAGGGGTAAGGGGAAAGGGTACGGATTTGGCCGTCCCTTCAACCCTCCCCAAAACATTTAAAATTTACAATTTGATTTAAAAATTAGAGTGGGTATGATTTTGTTTCAAAGTCTCTGTTTTCTTTTTAAATTTATTTTTAATTTATTTCATTCTTCACTATAAAATGAAAACGTGATTCCGTCCAGCCGACGCACAGGTACAAACAATTTCCAACATAATTTATAATTCTGATATACAAATAAATTTATATATATATATATATATATATATATATATATATATATATATATATATATATATATATATATATATATATATATATATATATATATATATGAACATTTACTCAGGTACAAAAGACTAAAAAAATTGAAAATAAACCAGAAAAACAAAATACCTAATTTAATTAATTTGAAGGGAAATAATTTTCTAACACGAAGTTATAACCATACTAAACATTTTTCTGGGGTCCAAACAATGAATTTTTCCATAATCAAATTGTGACACACATGCACTTTTCTTTTAAAAATCACAGGTTTAATCTCTTCCATAAATTTGCTATTCAATAAAAAGAAAGTTTTCTTTTCTCACACAAGTCATATCTAACTATTTTTATTTTTCTCTGAAACAAAAAGATGAAGGAGGAACCAAGTGGAACTTGGAGTCCTGTGCTATTTGAGAGTGCGATGAAGCTTGCTTGATCCCGATGTCCTCTACAAAGAGCTTCTCGTTCCTGCTTCAAAATCTCCTCTCCAAAATACCGTGCGCGAATTTGAATCCAATCCTTTATTCAAAAAACTCTCTCCAACATAATGCAAGCAAAAGATTGAAAACCCCCTTTCTAGAATCCCCGAAGAACTATTCAATTTAGAGAACTTAATTCTTGTGCAACTTCAAATCCATTTCCTCTGTGTGTGTGAAGACTCACCAATTTTCCATTAAATAAAAGATATGGCCTTTTTCATACTAAAAGCTCTAAAAATCTAAAATAAAAGAAATTATTTCTTTTAAATCAAGCTTTTCAGTCAATCCTTAATTCTCATTCGTCCTTTCATCCTCTCTGTTCTTTTATTCTTTTATTTTTCCATTCTTCAATACTTTTTGTTTTAATTTATGTTTTTACAACTTTACTTGCAAAGCACATAATTTAATTTATTTTAATAATTATCCTCAATAAGAATATTTAATTAAAATAACAAAACACAATTTAGTATTTAATTAACATTTAATAAAACAAATGACTTTTTAAAATAAATAAAATATTTAAATATTTTCATATAAGTTAATCTAGCATTATAATAAACAATTATTACCATCATTTAATTAAATAAATCACAACTTATAAAATACCAACATCAATAACATACGACAAGACACAAACATGAACCACAAGGAACGACAATTACAAGAATGCACAATACCATTCAATCAGACAGTTTGACAACATGGGATGGGGTGACTTCCTTCTCATCTTTGTTTCAACATTATATCGTTGGGTTATTGGTGCTCGCCCTGTCCTGCCGAAGTAGGTGGAATCGAGACTCTGTACCTACAATCCCTGCATACAAACGAGGCCGTGTACATGTACATACATAGATAAAATCAAAGCATTACATTATCAGAAGGAATCACAGCGTAGCAGGGCACTCGAGAATGAGTGATGCTACACTATCCTTTCATCACATCTAATCTAACAATATAATATAAATGATAAAATAGCATCTCTAAACTAACAGATCATCTCATAACATAATTTATTAAATCACTGCATCATAACATAATTTTGAAAATCAACTAACATCACCAACCATAATGTCATATGAAATAATCATGTCCACTAATGGAATAACAACATCATCAAACGTCTAACTATCCAAATCAAACAATAATAGTACCATCAACGTATCAACGTATCAAATCAAAGCATATAAACTAATGAGTCCAACTAGCGAATAGGAGGGGTATTACATCATTATAAAAATATCTATTAATGATTTTCATATACTAATCATCAATATATTATATATTTAAATAAATACACTTCAAATCATTATAATTGAATATTTATTTAAATATATAAATATATACTTATATTTTTAAATTATCCAAAATAAATCTATAGGGGAGAAGACCCAGTATCCGCTAGGGCTAACTTTGCGCAACCGTAGAATTCAAACCGTATGACGAATTAGAAAAATAATTTATGGGTTTTTTTTGCACATGAGTTAGGATCTTATAACTAAAGTTTTGGCTTCTGGGCAATTTGGTAGAGTGCGGTAGCATCCGATATGCGCACGGAGGTCAAAAAGACCCCTTTTAGAGGTGTCGTCTGCTTGCCGTCACCTAACGTTCTAGTACCCGCTAAGGGTAAGTGCACCAAGATGGTTCCCAAAAAAGGGG